>NW_027019384.1:752810-973579 GCF_013076305.1 Rhopilema esculentum | reverse complement strand
TACTTGACAATAGTTTTCTTGTAGTAAAAAATTGTTTTCAATCTAACATGTAATTTTTCAGCTTCTGGATGCTGCATGTGCTTCAACTTCTCCCAATGACGTTGATGAAACGATTGCCAAAAGCGTCTCCATTCAAACGGAGTCTAAAAAATTTCTGGAGAAAAGCGTCGGTTGTACAGTAAATATGGTACACAAGAAAGTTGGTACCTTCACCACAATGGTAAGCGTGGGAACCCAGTGTTGTGACCGTCAAAGTTCAACTGGCCCCGAAATGAGAGATGTGGCAGTAAACACAGAAGAAATGGCAGGATTTGATGATTCTACCGCTTATGTCCCATCCTGCAGTGAGTCAGAGGGTGAGACCGATTCCTTCAAAGATGCCGATTTTTCTTTCCACAGCGACAAAAATGCATCATCTACGGAGGCTAGTGACGAAACTGATGACGAGGAGCTAGGCAACGAGCAACCAAGCCACGACACAAAATTTGTTGTGTTTTGGTCATGCTTGCTTCCATTGCTGCAAATTTGCTCAACTTGCTTTACGACTACGACTTTACGGAAAATTATACGCAGTGGGGTCATGGTAAAAGTTGAACGAATTTGCAGCAATAGCCACAAAACATCATGGTACTCCACTCCGAGAATACGTGGGATGTCTCTGGGGAATCTTGAATTGTCAGCTTCCATACTTTATACCGGCAGTACTTTCACAAGAATCCAAGAGATGATGTCACTATGCAACATATCGTTTTTAGGTCGAACAAGCTATCACGCTATACAAAAACAAATACTTTTCCCAACTGTCAATGACTTTTACGAAAACGCTAGAAAACAGCTTATTTCCTTAGTGGATGGTCCTGTAGCCTTAGCAGGGGACGGTAGATGTGATTCGCCAGGTTTTTCTGCAAAGTATGGTACATATACTGTGATGGACACAAACACCATGAAAATTTTAGACTTTTCCGTTGTCCATGTAGGAACTGTCTCGAGTTCTAACGCAATGGAAAAGCAGGGTTTGAAATATTGCCTTCAATCTCTAGAGAATCAAGGGATGAGTGTGGCATGACTGATCGTCATCAGCAAATCAAGGCATACATGAAAAACGAAAAGAGTAACATTAATCATCAGTTTGATATTTGGCACGTAAGTAAAAATATTAAAAAGAAATTAGTTTTGCTAGCAAAAAAGAAAGGCGCTTCAGATTTGAATGGTTGGATGAAATCAATTATAAATCACTTTTGGTGGTCTTGTGCGACATGCAACAAAGATCCTTATATTCTTCGCGAAAAATGGTTAAGTATCTTATACCATATAAGGAACATACACAGATGGGAAGATGCAACCATTTATAAACGGTGTGCACATGCAAAGCTATCCAAAAGAGACAGATTGGAAAAAATTTGGTTAATAGAAGGTTCGCCTGCTTATGTCGCACTCGAATCGGTCATTAAGGACAAATTCCTGTTAAGAGATTTAAGGTATTTAACCGAATTTAGTCACACGGGGCAAATCGAGGTATATCATTCCCTTTACAATAAATATTGTCCCAAAAGGCTGCATTTTGGTTTCGAAGGAATGATTGCTAGGTCGGAACTTGCAGTATTGGACCATAACGCTGGGACAGAATGTAGACATGCCAAAACTCGGGACGATGAATATCGGCACAAGTTGTCGTTTTCAAAAGTAACGCAAAACTGGGTAGTAAAAAAAATTCCCGAAAAGAAAGACAAATCTTATTTACGGGAACTTATGACAAAAACATTAGAAGCAAGAGAAGAGAAGAAAGCACCGAAATCTATAACACCTGGAAGCGTACCACAATACCTTGCATCTAAAGAAAAGCCAGACAAAGCTGAGGCCGTAAAAAACAAACGTACACGCTTTGAGACATAATTACCAATTATTTTTCATGTATATTTAAAAATTTCGTCATATAAGAATATATTTTAGTGTTAATACAGTATACTTTCATTAAGTGGGGCACTCAATGGACTGAGCAAAAGTGTACTACTTAGCAGGCGTCCTACTTATCCAAACTTGCAAAGGGTTTACTGTTCACATATCAATTATGTTCATTTATCCAAACTTAAAGAGAGTATACTGTAATTTTGTGCTTTTATTCGTCACTATCACTCTCTTGATATAGTCTTTTATCCTCAAGCCGACTCTCCATGAATGGCACGTAGTAGGCGTTCTCAGACGGAAAACTATTCCGAATGGCCCAAATAGCACAAGATGGAATGACTTTTCGAACTCCTTTGCCAAGCCGGTTATGAACCCACCACGTGTATTGCTTATATGCTGCGAAACGTAAAGTCCTACGGAATAGATAATAGTTATTAGATGTTAGAAATTTCTAGCCACGATTTGTTATGTCTTCAATATTTACAATGAAAAGGACTTTTTATTCAGTGTTTCAACCTAAAAGGCTTTTGCCTTTTTAACATGCAAAGAAACAGTTTTTTACTTACCTGTTATTTATAACAAGCTTGTCTCCTCTCAAGTTGTTCATAGCAGACAGGGCAGTTTCGAGTACAGCTCTGGTCAAACAAACAATCTTGAAATCCGCAGACAAAGATATCCAACTTTGGCCTTAAGAAAATGAACACAGTGTAATAAGCAATTGTAATAGTAACTGACTAAGTAATTTTATTTTTCTCTATTATTATGGGCTCCGACACAGGATGGATAGTGAGGGGCTCAAAGGAACATTTAGCACCCATTAAAAGATTTTGAAAAAGCTCTATTGTCTTGCAAAAAATTAGGGGGGGCAATGCTCACCCCGCCCGCTTTGTGTGAAGGCCCTGATTCCCAGATCCTCTGCGAGCATCGAAATAAGTTTATTATTTTCTTTAATTCTTTAGATCTTGCTAGTATTCTTAAGAAAATACTTTGTTGCACTTATATATAATAAGTTACTATTTTTGTGTATTTTTACTGCGAACTCGAATATTTTACTACAAATGTGTATAGTTTACAATGTTATACGGCGTTTTTTCAATTAAAAGCAAAAACGTTTACCTTGGAAGTAATTTTCTGGAATATCGTTAGTTTCTTGGCAGCAAAGACTTTCGGCGTATGTTTCCATTGCCTTACATTTACCCCCACAAACGCACCAGTAGGCATTTCCGATTCTCTCTCTTTCAGATTCACTCTCAGTAGAATCATCTGATTTTCCATCCAAATCGTTCAGTTCCCAGTCTTCAAGTTTCCGCCTAGGTTCCATATCAAAAGGCTTTAAACGATTTATTTCAGGAACCGCATTATCCTCCGATTCACAGTTTCCATCTGTGCTCTCTTCTGATGACAAGACTTCGTCAATGAATTTTTCAGCCATTTTGCGGTAAAAACGAAATCTTGCAGTTGAAAAATATGTCTGTTCTCTATACTTTTACATAAATCTGTGAATATTATGTGGGTTGAGCAATAAATACAATGGGGTTGAATGATAAAAATACTATTGACTGCGTAAGCAGCGTTCATTCAGTGACTCACTGCGATCTTCTGAACGTGATGACGTCAAAGGCAACAACAACATTATCCTCGTGAGAGTTGAAGATGGCGGCCTATCGCGAGGCGATTTTAGGAGACAGTTTTCGTGGAATAACAGAGTAAAATGAGAGGTAAGAGCAAAAACAATTCACAACAAAGCCTTCTGTTATATTTACAGCAATATAGCCAAATTTCATTTTAGACCGAACTTCCCCTTTAAGATATGATCAATATTAGCTAGGCTGCCATAAAATGGGATAGATTTGGTAATGGGATGCAAAAAATCATATGCAGATTGGTTTTTTTTCCATTTTTACAAGTATATCCCTAAATTAAGCTGAAAACTGACTATTTTTTACAATGTTACAATGCACATACCAAAAGGCCAGAGAAATTTTATACCGTAAAAGCTCTATTAAGCAATCTCTCTCTATTACGCCCCCCTCTCTATTAAGTCCTTCCTTATCAAGCAAAAACTCAAAATAAGCCCCCTCTCGCTAATAAACCTTCCCTCTTTTAAGTGCCCCGGGGGCTTAATAGAGCTTTTGTGGTAACTTCTGGAAACTGTAGTAGCTACACTGAGTAAAGAAAAGAAATTGGGATGGTGAAATGGCAAAACCAGGCATTGTTGCATTTTTCCGTTTTCATTTTTGATTGACTGTGGAAAATGGGGACATCAACCCCATCCCTTTATTTCGACTACAATCATATATCAAAAATATCTAAGAAGATTCCTGCGTTCAGAAATGAAGGTTCAAAAAATTAGAATTAATGATAAACAATAAGGTACCGGAAGTAATATTCTCTGTCCTCATTTCGAAGTTCCTGTACTAGACGGTGATATTCGCCAAACGTTTCTCTCTTTTCGTAGATTTTCCGTACCCAAAACCTTGGTGCAGATCGCGAACGACTTTTTAACAAAATCCTTTTCCTTCTACGTCTTCTTAGAAGCAAAAGTAAAAGAAGTTTCTCCTTTAAGGCACCCGCCATAGCTGCAAGACTCAAATGAAAGTAATTACTGGTATTTCCATACTTAAATTTATCTTAAGTGGAAACCGAATCGGTGCGTGGGTTAATTTTGTAGTTAACTCACGTTATCTCATGTTATTTCACGCTGTCTCAGACTAACTCAAAATTAAACCATGAGTTAATTTTCAATTTAACTCGGAATTATCTCACGTTAACTCATAGTGGAAACCAAGCTTAATAATATCGCTGCTAGTTGTGATATCAGCATGAAAATTAGATGGAAATTGGATGGACAATTGGCAGTCTGATATGCTCAAAGGCTTCCTTTATTTTTGCAAAGTCTTGCTCTGTCAACTTTACTTTTGAGCACCTCCGTGATGAAACTGGCATTGGGGCATCAACTTTTACAATTATATTAGAAACAGATACAGACTCAATATCTTGAAATCTTGAAATTATTTGCATCAGCTGAATTCTGATGTAGGAATTCCAAAATCATCATCATCATCAATCCTTCCATCACAAATTTATTCTTAAATTGACTTGCGAGAGAACATTAGGTGGTCTAAGTTCTGCAAACTTACTCAATCCTATTTTGACTGCAGGGTTTTCTTCCTTGAAAATTCCATGTGCCTCTCTGATGCTCATATACATGTGTCTCTTTTTGCATTTTTAACTTCCCATTTTTCAAATCTAACTGTTATCACATCTCTTTTTCCTGTTGACATCCTGCTGATGTCTTTACGAACATAAAAGTTCTTTACTGATGAAATTATCTCTGAATTAAAAGATAGCAGATGTTTACTTGGGAGATTCTGCTCTACTGGATCCTTTAATTCATTAGCCAGCCTCCTGATCACTGATACTCTTATCTCTTTGGGCGGGAAGGTAAAGCATTTTTAACAACATTAACAGCTCTACTAAGTGAGCTAATGCGTCTGTACCTCCTCGGCTCCTTTGATCGGTTGGAGTCAACCTTCCTGTTATTTTCTGCGACTCTTTTGTTTTCTGAGTCTGTCTTTTTTTTCTTCAAGTAGTTCTTTCCTTCTGCCAAGATCTTCAGCCTCAATCTTTCTCATCTCTTTAGTTTTGTATTTTCGACTGTATGCAGAATTTTTTGCCTTATAATCATCATACTAGTTCTCCCTACATAGCCTCTCTCTTCTTCTTTTCTGTCTTTCAGCAGCACTCATTCACTTTTTTGTTTCTTTGTTGTTTGGAGCCATTTGCATCACAATGGATGTTGCACACAAACCACAACCTTTCAAGAGAAGAACTTCTCAAGCCTGAAAGATAACCAAACCTACCAAGCATGCCAGATTTGGTTTTTACCCATTTCCATAGTTACCAACACCGAAAAGAGATTTACAGCCTCATTTACATGAGAAACTAGTATTCTTCCATATCATTGAGTATAATTCATGTCTATAACTAATATCTGGTACCCAAATGAAGAAATTAATTCCTTGACATTGTCTACACCTAAATCCAACTCATAAGTCTAATGTGACCGATGTATAGTGACTCGCGTGACAAAACTTGAAGGTGATATTTTGTGAAAATTACTGGGCTGATCAATTTAGTTTCTAGGTCAGCATGGACATTTGAAAGCCAAACTATGCTTCAAGTAATGAAACAAGAATTAAAGGAAGACAAATGAAAAGTGTGACTTGTGTGACCATTCAGAGAGGGTCTTTTCATTGTGGCATTACATAATTATTCATTACTTGCTTATTATTAATTATTCAAAAATTTTTTTGACTTCATAGACATTCTCTTATATAAAAGGAATTAACAAACATGTAAATAACAACAGAATCTCATTTATATAAATAATGAGAGCTTTTTTCTTAAAATGGTACAAATGTCTGTCAATGACCTTTAGCAATAGTAAGGTCAGGTATAGCCATAGCCACGCCCATTATCAGCAATTATCGGGAAATAAAATCATAAATATGCTTAAGCAAGGTATTTTACCACTTAGAAAGCAACTTTTCACATTCAAATTCCAAAATATTTTTTTTCATCAATATGTGTCATTTCTATGGAAGGTCTATTTATGATATGCCAGTCTATGATATGCTAAGGAAACACTTGACTCTGGCAAAGTACATGATAGTACTAAGGTTCAAGGTATATCTTAGAATATACAAAATGATGTTAAGGTAACGAAAAGCACCATTCTCTGTATGATTGCAAAACTTTTTTCTTCTGGCTCCGTTTCAAAGTGCAGGAACCTTGTTTTTTCAGGGCCTGGCTTATGCCAAAATCTTCTGGGTCTACGACAACATCGTCTTCAGATCCTTCCTCTTCGTCAATATCATGCTCTACATCGTCTTCATTGTGATTTTCTGTAACTATTTGGCCCTCTGGGTAACTTTGATCTGATAGGCTGACCCTATCCTCTAATTCTTGATTTCCACGCAAAAACCATGGGAGTTTTATTTGGAACACAGCCATTTCAACCAACAGGGAAACTAATGGAATTTTGGCGCAACAAGTATACATGCATGCGTGTTGTAATTTTATCACTCTTCAATCATTCAAAATCAAGATTAATCACAAATTTCTTTTAATTGACTTCGGCAGGAATGTGGCGTATGATCTGGGCCTTAGACTCCAGAGTTGTAACACCATGGTATTGAATACTGGTTAGTTATAGGAAAAGAACATTAGCCTAAACAATTGTTACTTTCTGATTCACAGAAAATTGAAGAAGAAGAAACGAGAGAAACAAATGTTTTAGCATAAGCACAAGATATGGATAGGCATATTGGAAATATCGTGGATGCTAAGCGATACAGCACTTTGACCAAACTGTACAAGGTCTTTTTGCATATGTTCTACGAACATCAGGAACATCAGGCTGCCAAAAAAAAAGCAAACAGGCTATTTAGCTGCAACTGAAATTTGTGAAACAGAAGCACATTGGATCAGAGATGCACAAGGACAAATGGAGAAATCAGGTAACATAATGAATTACCTAATGAATTACTTAATGAATCATATGAGAAATTGGCAACACGTTGAATTGCAAAAGTCAGATTAATTACCTCTGATTTGTACAAAGAGGGAAAGTTTCCAATTTTATTACCAAGAGATAACGCACTTACTGACCTTGTAAAACAGGATTGCCACTACAGAGTTGGATGTTTAGGTCTGAAGGCAACCCTAACAGAACTACATTCTAGGTTTCGGGTTCCAAGGGGTAGACAATATGTAAAAAGAATCTGAATAAATGTATTGTATGTATTGGCAAACAAGAAATACCATACAATGAACCTATAGAAGGACCCTTGCCAGGCTTTAGAATGAAGGATGTCCCACCATTTACAAATGTAAGTCAACTCTTTTACAAAGATGTAGATAGTCAGATGAAGAAATGTTACATTGTTTTTTATAACTGTTGTACCTCAGGAGCATTACATCTTGATTTAGTTATACATTTATCTGATCCAGCTTTTCTCAAGAGTTTGCTAAGGTTTGCTGCACATAGTGGTACACCATCACTAATTAATAATGACAGTGCTAAAACTTTCAATTATGCTGCTGAGTTCCTAAGCACTCTTGCAAAGAATCTGTCAGTATTTTTCTTTCTACAGAACAAATGGATAACATTGTGATTTAATCCTGAGCGTAACCCTTAGTGGGGTGGATTCTTCGGGCATCTTGTAGGATCTGTAGAGTCTTGTCTAAGAAAAGTTATAGGGAATGCAAGTCATTCCTTTGATGAATTAAACACCACACTACTAGAAGTGAAAGGTATATTTAACTCTAGGCCATTGACATTTATTTATCATGAGGTTCGTTAAGCCTGGTTTCCACTTGTCGTAATTTGCGTAAGAATCAGGGAAGTCGGCGACTATCCTGCTTCCTACGTTTCTGCATTTATTGTGTTCACACTTGGCACGAGAGTCGCCGACCTACATGCTTCCTGGTGCGCCAACTAAAGCTTAAAAAAGCGCGGCAATCAAGAAATCATTCAAAGCTTCAAGATGGCGGCTGCAAAAAATAGAGTGATACAATATGACAGACTTCTGATGCCATCATCCGTTTGCGGATAGCCCTCAAAAAAGGAGACAAAAACGAATAGAAAACGGAGATTTTGGGTACGACTTCATTTGAAGGAGAGAAAGAACCACGGGCAATTTCATACACTGTTCAGCGAACTTAAAATATTCGACAGGGAATATTTTTTTTCCAGTATTTAGGCCAAGTTTATGCATAATAATTTTATGCTTTTTTAGTTGTTCATTTTGCAACAAAGTTTTGAATTTTGCAACTTTGTATTCCCTGTATAACTAATAACATCCTATTGATGACAAGCACAAAATTTAATTAATGTAGGACGCGGTGGTTTGGTAACTAGCAAAGTGGCAGTGAAGTCGACGACTATCATGCGCAGCATTCACACTGGTCGTAATTTGCATAAGAGTCATAGAAGTCGGGGGACTTGCCTGCCTCAAATAGAACGCAGTTGGAAGCAGGCTTTATTAGCCCGACACCAAATCATTTATTGCATGGTAGGAGATTACCTCTGCTAGCAACTATCTAGAATTTCATGTTAATGAAGTCGATGAAAATACCCGCATATGCAAATAACAATTTTAGTATCTCATTAAAAGCTGAACTACTTTGCTTCTTGATGGAAAAATGAAAAATAAGCCTGGTTTCCATATAACCATAACTGCCAGTGTCACCATGCTTACAGTAGCGCCCGCACTCATAAAACAGATTTGCCAGCGTGAGGGGCTCTGCCTGGGCTCAATATAACTTTTACCAACTGATGTGTCTCGCCAACAACTAAATCCCAATGTGCTTTGCATAAAAATTGTTGCGCGAGAGTTTCTTTTATACAAAAACATGCATGTCTTTTACTTCATCATAAAACTTACCTTGCTTATCATTTACATTTGGAGTGAAAATGGAATGAAGTGATAAGAAAGAACAAAAGTGGAATGAAGTGAAAATATTGAACAAATTTTGGGCGCTAGATACATTTTGTCAGTGTCAACTGCACGGGAAATTTCATATTCTGTTTATGGAATTGAGGGACCATCAAGAAGACTACTTATGGTTTGTTATATTTTCTTACGCATGTTTTTGCTACTCCCGTGTAACAACGCCTGTTCTGACAATTTTGTATGTTAACATACAGTTTTATTCTATTTCTAAACTATGATGCTTCCTTTTATTACTACATGCTTTGTTAGAAGAAACCCCTTTCCAAAAGGACTTACCATTAACCCTTTGCTGCCTATACCGGCCAAAACCGGCCGCGATATTTTTCCTCTTTATGGCCTATACCGGCCCAAACCGGCTGCCCATATAAGGTCTGGTTGTGTCAATGTTTAGAAGCTAACAATGAGCTAGATCGTTGCTCTTTTGTAGTTGAACAAAAGCTAGATGATTGACCAATCCAAAACAGTCATTTGCGCATATATTAACAAATATTATAGGACGTAAACAAACCTCCAAATTTTCAAATCTCAACCGAGAAATAACCATGGAGCCATCTTTCATAACGGAACACGAATACGCAGATATTTTTGGGGAAAATAGTGACAAAGAAGAGTTTTTTGGCTTTGCAGAGGACGAAGTAAGATCGGATGTTGGTTTTAGTGACTTGGCATCGTCATATAGTGATAGTGACGTTGTTGAAGAGGAACAAAGTGGGGATGAAGTTGGAGATGTGTTAGGCCAAAACGCATGGGCAAGGGACCTCACCGATACTGACTGTCTTGAATTTCAGGAAGAAACAGGTCCAACGATTCAATTTAACCCTCAATAAGAAAGTGAAATTGACATTTTTGAAAAAATATTCACTTTTGCTTTGTTGCAGTTTATCATCAAAGAAACAAATCGGAATGCACGTGAAAAGCTTCGCGATAATGAGCAACGCCTTCGGCTTTGGGAAGATGTAAATGAAATTGAACTGCGGGCCTACTTTAGGGTTTTAATTGTGATGGGCATAACAAATCTGCCAGAACTTCACATGTACTGGTCGACTGACCCAATGTATGGGAATGAAGGGATCAAAAAAGTATTTTCTCGTGACCGCTTCAAAGAAATTGAACGGTTCTTACATTTTCAAATTCAGCTGAGGAACCGAAATGCGGAGAGCAGGGATATGATTGCCTTTTCAAAGTTCGTCATATTTTGGAGCATACACGGGAAAACTTCAAAAAAGCATACAAACCAGGAAGAAATTTGTCAATTGATGAGGGAATGATTGCCTACAAAGAAAGAATTGGTTTCAAGCAGTATATGCCCCAGAAGCCAACCAAGTATAGGATGAAAGTTTTGTTTTGTGCGGATCCACAAATGGCTATTTGCTAAACCACGAAGTTTACCTCGGTAAAGAACGAGAAGGCCAAGACTTGTATGCAGGGAAAGGATTGGGATATTACGTTGTCATGAATATGACCGAACCTTATAATGGCAAAAGTCACCATGCCTACTTTGACAATTTTTTCTCGTCTCCTCACCTGATGGAGGATTTGTTATTTGATAAACAAACTTACGCTTGTGGCACGGTAAGAAGAAACAGGCAAGGCCTACCAAAATTTGATGGAAAGAAAATGGGGAAAGGGGACATAATTGTCCATCAGAAAGGGGAATCAAACCTAATGTTGACAGCATGGAAAGTTAAAAGGGAAGTTAATGTCCTCTCTACGAATTCTTTCCCCCTTCGAGCCTCCTAGAAACATTATTCGCAGAGGAAAGAAAGGCGTGCAAGAGGTAGTTGAGAAGCCGGCCGTTGTTTGCCTATACAATGCCTATATGATCGGTGTCGATCTGTCAGACCAGCTTCGATCGTATTATCCACTTGGGAGAAAAGGCCATCGATGGTATAAATATATATTTTGGTTAATTTTCGATGTTTCGGTTGGAAACGCAATGGTTTTTCGCCAATCTCTTGCGATGCAGATGATCGGAGGCTATTGTGGAAGGAAAAGTGCAATGAAAAAGAACATAGCCTACAACAGATGCGACCCAGAAACAATCAGGGAAGAGGCAAAATATGTCCACTCTATTTGTAAAATTGAAGGCAGAAAAAAAGAGTGCATACAATGCAAACGCCTCGGCAGGAAAATACCAAAGAGAAGGCCGAGGGAGACATCCTGGAAATGCAGCCACTGTGACATCCCTCTCTGCAAAGACAATTGCTTTTTAGAGTACCATTCCTAACAAACACTTTTTTACTAACCAGAGCATTTACCTACTAACAGTGTGCTACTAATTGTCATTTTCTTTGTTATAAAGTTTGTTTATTTGGGATTTATGATGAAAAACGTTGACCTGTCTTTTGTTTTCGCTTGATTCTACCGCTTGAAGAAAATATCGAAGGTTATTTTGCAGAAAATTTTTGAAAGTATGACACTTTGAGATATTGCAAAACAAATGAAAAAGTTTTTTGGTAGTTAAATTAAAATAATTTCTACTGTGCACGTATTTTATTTTCAGTACTATGCTACTGCTGCATAGGCCTGAAAACGGCCAGTCCCACGGTGAGATTTTGGCGTGCAAAATTCAGGCAGGAAAAGGTTAAAACCCCCAAAGTTTAAAAATCTTTTAGGCATAGCTGTCCACCTGTAATAAAATTTCCTGAGAAATGTTAAAAAGTGTTGTTGTGAATAACCTTACAAAACTATATACTTTTTATATGTCTTTTTCAAATACACAAATAAGAAACTTTTATTGCATAAATGTTGTCAATATTGGTAAGGCTGCTTTAATTGTTCCATAACTTTAGTAAAGCCACTTTAAATGCTTCATATCATCTCCAATCTCAGGCTACACTGCGGCCATATCCAGACTTTCCCTTCATTCCTTTGATGTATTTGGAAGATTTTGTCATTATTTTTTTAAATCATGTCTGTGATTTGAATTAATCGATTCCAACTCTTGCTGAAACCTCTCTGTGGCAAGGAGGTCGTTGGTGGGTCGCAGGTAGATCACCAGTAGGTAAAAGTTATATGAAAACCAGGCTTTAGGGAATATCACAACCATAGAGTTACAGCGGAAGTATACATTCAACAAGGAGACATTGTTTTGATCAAAGTAGAAAATTTGAAGCACAACCAATGGAAAATAAGACAAATTGGAGACCTAATCTTTGGGAAGACCGGAATAATCAGAGGAGCTAAAGTAAGGACTCGCTGCAAGAGTTAGATAGATTACTTAACCCTTTATTTCTAAACGTTGTTGTGGGACAGTAAAATCAATTCCTCCAATCCATAGTTATTCAAATAGAATGCTTATATAACAGCCTCTTTCTCATTCTGGAATTACAATGTGGTCAAAAGCAATTGATTTTCAAAGATGACCGATTGATGTTTTTGGCAGAGCGCATAACATCATATTTCAATATGTACAAAATTTTGAAGGTAAGTGTATATTTTCAAAGAGAATGCATTTAGGCCCACGTTTCAAAATTGATTTACAAAGATTTTAGAGGGGTTTTGAGCTTATTTTTTGGAGTTTCTAAGTAATTTATCTCCAATGTTGCATTGTTAGGGGTTTTTACAGTGACATTGGTGCTATTTTTCATGTTTTGGATTGCTTAATTGTAACTGAGGTGATAGTTTGTTGTACGCTTTCTCTGCAGAATGCCGTTCAAAGCCAGAAGCATTTATAAAAGTAGTCTAACAAGACAAGGTGTCGAGAAGCAGCTTAAAAAGCAGCTTAAATATTTATATTCATTGCTTGAAAGAAAGTTGATAAGCCATGTAGCTGAACAAACAAATCTTTATTCTGTTCAATGTATAGGAAGATCGCTCCAGACAGACGAAAAAGAAATTGAGCAGTTTTTAGGAAATCTGATCATGATGGGAGTAATAAACTACCTTCAATATAGAATGTATTGGTCATCAGAAACACGAATTCCTCTCATTGCTGATACAACCAGACTGACCAGATTTGAGAATTTGAAAAGATTCCTGCATTTCAGTAATATAACTAGTCATAATAGTATATATGACCTTGAGATTTACACACGGAAGCAACTAGATCCAAGAATTTAGTAAAGTTGACCAACTTGGATCACCTACCAAGAAATGTCGGCCATAAAGTCGATTTGTTTAGCAGTATTGAGCTGGTAACTAACTTAGAGAAAGAGGGAATCTGGGCTAATGGAACATTTTGTGCAAATAGGCTACTTCGTGCACAAGCTATTCTGAAGAGCAAAAAAGAGCTGGAAAAACAAAGTCGCGGAGCATATGATTCTTATGTGGATGCCAACTCGAACACAGTCCTTGTTCGTTGGCAGTCCGTGTTTTGACCCTGATCTAATCATTCAAAGGAATTGAGCTTGGAGATCTTGTGAAGCGATGGAGTAGAATAAGAAAAGAAAAAATTGATGTCCCTTGCCCAAAAATTGTTGCTCAGTATAACCAACATATGGGAGGAGTTGACCTTTGTGATATGCTGTTAGCATTATACAGGATCAGGCTTGGAACCCGCAAGTGGTACATGCACATTGTGCATTATCTTATTGGTATATGCATTGTGAATGCTTGGCTGCTGTATCGCAGACATTGTGATCAAAGAAAGGAAAAAGGAAGGATGTGTTGACGCTGTTGCAATTTCATTCAAAGATTGCCCACTCTTTAGTCCTTGCTGGAAAAGCAGAAGGTTTGAACCTGTATGCTCTCTTGAACTGAATGGGAGTTGGGTTATCTGAAATTCCCCCCTGCTGCCCAATTGACCCAAAAAAGTTTTCCAATGCCAATGGACCCTGGTTTAATTGCCTAGATACCAAAAAACTTATATTGAAATTGCCATGCAATCTTGACCAAAGTTCTGAAATTGCATTCAATGAAATACACCATCCTTTTAGACACTTTAGATAATGTGTACGGTTTTCACCTTTTGCTCCATTAACTACCCTGATGGATTTTATGAATCTCACCCCCTCTGCCATTTTTTCCAGGTGTGGAGATGAAAATGTTATTGGATGTCGGCATATTTTGCTATCCTTAAAACTCAAAGAATTACATGTGTCAAAAAGCTTATCAAACTGTGTTAAAAGGTCTGCAGTGCCTGTGGCAGAAGATGATAAGCTATTCAGTGCAACACAAGTAAAAATCTCAGCAGCAACAGAGTGGCTGAAGACCTGGGTAACAAGCTTCACTTTCATCTTGGCAAACTGAGGGGGGCTGATGTGTTTTGGATTGAATTTAGGAGTAGTTCTGATGGCAAGCTCCTGTTCTTTTTCAAAAAATGAGCTGATGTCTTTACATGATGCTATACCGACGACAGCACTTATCAGTACCTCTGCGAAGAATACTCCCAATCTTTCTGAAACAACTGATGTTGAAAAACACAACTCTTACGCCAAGGTGCTACAAATAACAGCTAAGGTACCAAGTTCATCTGCAACATCAGAAATAAAGTTGATTGAAGGATAGATGAATTTTCAGCCAAGAAAATTTAAAATGCAGAGAAAATTCTAATTCAGTCAGCGCACATGACTTTTGACAAAGCCTACCTAAAGAAAATAGAATCTCAGCTTGACATATTCAAGGAAATGGATGGAACTAAGTTGCGGTGTGACCAAATATATCAAATCCAGAGGTGCAAGCTAAGAATCCTGTTCTACTACCAAGAGACAGCCATTTGACGATCCTCATCATCTGTCAAAGCTATGCGAATGTCACGCATAACGGTGGAAGAAAACTCTTGCAGACTTAGTGTTGAACTCACAGCCTTTCAGTTATCTTTATTCATTTTAAGTGATAGAGAAGCTCCTGCTCAACGTGTAATTTGGAGAAATTGCTCAGCTTACCAGAATGCTATCTCTAAGAATATGTCAACTATGACGTAATGGCAGATGTTGTGAAGAGCAGGAACAATATGCAGTGTGGGTTTTGAGTCATTATTTGCATCGTTGGAATAACGAACACCTAACCAATCTCTGGGAGGATTATACGGTTCAATGTAAGACCCACTGGAGACCGAAAATCAACATTGAAGATGCTGTCACTGCTCAAGAGGAAAATGTTCGAAATCAAATGGATTAGAAACTCCCTTGTATTATGGATTTTATTAGGGGACACAATAATGTAACCTGCAGTGCCGTGTTAAGCTTCAATGGCCATTTCATAGAATGCCCGATACAAAAACTCCCCCCCCCCCCACCTAGAGCTTTCTCCAGAACTGAAAGAGGCCAATGCACCAAATGATAATGTACAAAAGCCTGAAACCAAACAAGACAGAAGAGAAAGGCAGCAGTCATCGAGTAGGAAAGCATTCATATCGTTGACCAGCTTCAAGCAGATGATGATCTATGAGCAAAACTGGTCAAATGGGAGTGCGGGAAGTTGTGGTGGCACCTTGCTGCATTTGGAACTAGTTTAGGGCTAGGGGTATAATTTTTTATGAATAGTTTCTTATCAGTATAATGTAAAGAGCTCGTTTGTTCCATTGATCTTGCTGAAATAAGCACGCAAAGAAAAATTCAAGAAAAAGTGACCACTTTCTGAAGAACAAAAAAATCTCAACTTTTCTCGAGACTCTCAACAATGAGAATTTCGCAAACTTTTTACTGTTTTGTGTGATTTTTATAGAATCCCTGCATTAGCCTGTTGAGTGAAACTGTCATACTTGCACATGATTCATTTCGCTCGGATACAGGCTGCTTTATTTCACACCAGTTAAAAAAAAGGTGAGGAAAGTAGGTAACAGACTGTCTCTTAGGTGCAGAATTCTAGCAAAACTCTCGTAGATTTTCATATTTTCTTAAATTTTTCAAGAGCATGAGTTCAAATGCCAGCGCCAATAACGCCAACACACATCTGCAAAAGCTTTGCTTTAACATTCAATGAATTGTTATGGTAGCAAGGCGTGTTTCAACTTGGATGCTCATAATCCTAGTTGTGCATCGCTATTAACACTAGATATCGTGTTGTACAGTTCTTAACACTCAAACAAATGTTAATGGAAGAAGCTACAACAAAAATCTTAATGGATTGAGGCACGATGCACAAGATATATGGAGATTTAGATTAGAGCTATATAGGTCCATGCTAGATTGCTATCCAGGAGCTGCAGCTCCTCTCGCTATCCGAACAAGGACAAAGTTTTACAAATCCAAAGTTTCCTACTTTGGCAAAACTACATCTTGTTGCAGCTATCAGATACAACGAGACTCATTTCTCGTGCTTGCCTTACTTTCTGGCGATATCCAATTAAATCCAGGTCCAGTTAAACAGCCTTTTTCAGTATGCAAGAACCTGATGGTTTGTACTCACGGAGCATTTTGATGTTATTATTGTATGCAAAACTGTCAGTGCCAAGACCATGGGTATGTCCCCTTGCCTAGCCCAGCAACAACAACATCAATCATGACAGCAACAAGAAACGTGAATTGGCAAAGTGGATGGAGAATGTTGCTATCAGCTACTAGAGAGTAAGCTGTGTCAAAGAAAAGAAAATCTCGGTGTAGCACATATTGATGTAAATGGGATTCTAATAAGAAACAAACTGGATGAAGAGAAGTTGATGCTAGAAATAACCAGTCTGGACCTACTTGGTGTAACTGAAAGAAAAGTTAACATAAATAATTCTGATATTGAGATAATGATAGATGGCTACAAAATGGAAATAAATGATCGAAGTACAGGAGGAGGGGGTAGAGTTATGTTGTGCTATAAAGAAACACTGGATGTAGCTCCTTTCCTTGTCAAAAACATCGTGAACAACATTGAATCAATATTGGTTGACATAAAATTACACTCACAAAGGAATATAATTGGTGTTATCTACAGGCCTTTTGACAACCAACAGTTTTATGCCAACTTGGAAAATTATTGACAGAATGTATGGAGAAATAGCAAGAATATAATGATAGTGGGTGACTTTAACTCGGACCTAGGCTTCAATAACAATTCAGCTGAGGAATGCTTGGCAGGTAAATGTCTTCTCTGGTACTAAGCGAATTGAGTATGGAGAATATGATAAAACTGCCAACAAGGATCACTGAGAGGTCAAGAACACTGTTAGATCTAATGATAACATCCAGAACAAAGCAAGTAATAAGATCAGGAGAGATTAATACTGGAATTGCTGACCACAGCCTTACATATGCAGTACTAAAGCTCAGAAGAAATAGGATTCCCCCTGGTTTCCAAATGACCTCCAAAGAGCATAGGTTCCAAATCTTTGATTGGCTGAACGACCAAAATTCTGCATACCCCATTAGCCAGTCAGAATTCAAGAATATGACAACAAACGTGCCTCACAGCTAGATTTAGTCCTATTTTGGACGTTTTTACCACTACCCACAAAAAAATAAACGTGTAAAATCTTTTCTTGTCGGCATTGATGTTTGTGTTAATGATTAAATAAATTGCTAAATTCGACTGAGAGAAAATGCCTCCTTTCCCTTAAAATAGCTACAATTGTACAATTTCTTTTGCATTCAGGTACTTTGTATGTTCATTTTAAAGACTTGAAGATCGATGAGAAGCTCACGTCCACTGATGTTCACTGTTACGGTCGTGTAAGAGCAGACGCAATTCGTCAAGGATGAAAAGGGCAAGAAAATTAAATATGCATCATTTTCGAAAAACTATCTTTTCTGGGTGAAAAAAATCTCTGGTTGTAAATACATGCAGGTGCAGGTTATTCATGCAGGATATGTTTATGAAGCTTGAAAAATGGAAAATAATTTGAATTTTAAAATCGGGCATTAAACAAAAAATTTGCGCTTGAGAGAGAAAAATTGAACAAGCCCCCCAAAATTACTTCTTTTGTTCTTTTTATTCAAAATTAATTTTTTCTCTTGGCCTCCCAGTTCATCAAGGTCTAGGCTGCATGACTTTTAATTCAATTTTATACTTCAATATACTTATGTTTTTCAAATTATATCATATTTTAGCAGATAATTTGATTTTTAGGGGGGATATTGGCAGGGGAAATATGGGGGTTTTATGTTAAGAAATAACAGATATGTGATTTATAGATTAAAAAAGCCCTATAATCAATTTAATGAACTGATATATTTGTGCACCCTTTAAATTTTTACTTGTGACTTCAATTAAAGTATACATTAAAGTAAAAATATAACTAAACAAAACAGAAGAAAAATTATGAACGTCCATAAAATATACATAAAACTTCATCTGGGTCCTTGTACCCCTTTGAATGTTAAATTGCAAAACAGTTTCTTTTCTTCTTTACACATAGATGTACCTCACAACCACTGCTTGTTATTTCTGATCTGCCTTGTTTGTCACCATAATGTGGACACACTCTGCAACGACCACAACTTTTGCTGAATACCAGAAGGTGGGCAACTCCAGATGCAAACATAGAAACATTCCTTACAGCTGCTGGAGGGGCTTCACCACTTTCTATTTCAGCCAGTTGTCTTATGACTGCCTCTCTGTAGCTTAATTGGTCACAGTCCTTATTTCTTTGTAAGTGGGATCTCTCAGGGTGAGATTTACAAAATTTTTCAAACAGGATATATGAGTTGACTATTGCAATATTCAGCAAATGAAGAAAGAAAACTTTCCAATATTTTTTAACATTTCTTAAAACATTGTAAGAACCAATGAGTTGATCTGATTTGTCAACACCTTTCATATTTTTGTTGTAATCCTCTATTGCCTTTGGCTGGAGAAATTCTTTTACTTCAAATACACCAGTCTTGGAATCTTTCTGTCTTCTTTTGCAAGTGGATGTCTCAGAGCCTGAATGAATGGTTGACAACAGAGTCACTAAGGCATTGTTCTGCCACTGCTGTATCATTTTCTTCTCTTATTCATCTCTGGTGTCCTCTTTGTGCCTTCTTTGACCGGTCCTTCAATACTTTTGGGAAGAATTTTTTTCTATTTCCTGCAGTTACCCCACAGCCTAGAATTCCTCTATTTTTTAACTCACAGAGCAAGGGAATAGAGGTATAGAAGTTATCTGTATACACTCTATAGCCTTGCCCTGTTAGATCAGCCATCAGCCCAACAACTACATCATAACCAATGCCCATTGCAGATGGTTTTGTACCGCGTTTTCCAAGATATACGTCAAATGCATAAGTGTAGCTGGTTTTTGAATATGCGAGTACAAAAATTTGATGCCCCATTTTGTTGGTTGTCTTGATGTATTGCCGGATGCCTGACCTATTTTTTTATTTCACCATTCTTTCATCAATAGCCACTTCTCTATCACCCTGAAACAATTATCTGCATTTATTCTGGATATCTTCATAGATGTATCGAATTTGTCTAAGCTTGTCATTTCATTCTCTTCAGCTGGATCATTTCCATGAAAGAAAGCCATAATGGCTCTAAATCTCTTCCTAGAAGGAACTAGTCTTTTAGCCCAGGAACCAGAATATAATGTGGCAGATGACCAGTATAAATCCTGTCTTTTTAGGTCAACCAGACCCATGAAAACTAGACAAGCCATAAAATTTTTGAATTCCCCAACAGAGACCTCTGACCACCCAAATTCAAAATTTTGATAAGACCTGTTTGCTGCAATGTGGGCTGATGCATATTTGTTGGTAAATGAACACAGCATTCCAATCAATTCTTCTGTAGAAAATAACATGAAGAAGGAAAGTTCATTTGCAAGCATGGATAATCTTCCTGCACAGGTCCTTGCATTAATTTGTATACCCGGCCCTCTATTTGGCATGAATTTTATTTCTGGAACATAGTTAGCTTCAGTTGGATAGCCTTCTTTTCAGTCTGAATTAGCTAATGTTATTGAGCTTGAGGCTGCTTGCCTAACTGGAGATGAAGTTTTTCTTCTCGCTATGAGCCGTTGTTGTTTTTTTCAAAGGAGGCTTCTTTTTGGAAGAAACTGAAATCTCATCCTCGCTATCTTCATCAGAGCTGTCTTTGTTGTTGTTTGGTTGCGGCCTACTGACAACATCTGAGTCAGGATAAACAGTCAGCTGATATTCCTTGAGAAAATTCGGATTTTTTGATTCAACAGTAAAAATAATTCGCAATCTGGATCGATAAAAACTTGGTATCATTTGAAAGAGCAAAGCACGCTGAACATTTTGATAAAACCTCCCTTTAGATTTGAGGCCTAACCCGCAACCGCTGACCAAAGTTTTCACTGGTACAAATTTGTACCAGAATCAGGGGTTTGGCCAGAAAAGAGTTTTAAGCCTCTAGCCATTCTTTGTCTTTCTTGTTCACAAAACTTTTCTCTGATGTCAAACATGGCACATCGGAAAAATGAAGGCAACCATTTGAATCTCCTGTCGCAAGGACTGTTGTACATTCAAATTTTGTGCTGGTCTTTGCAAAGTCAAAAAGTTTATAGGAAATGAATGTCTGTGATACATTGTACAGTTTGCTTATTAATACCACATGACAGCCAATGAACATTTCACATTGGTGGTGATTCCACGAACTTCATCAATATCGGACCAGATCTTTTGGAATCAACTTCATTAATGTTGGATTGATGTGGGCGTCCACAAATAAAATAGTCTTTCCATGCAGAAGAAACAAGGAAGATTCGCCTTTATTTGTTGAAATCACCACACTTCTCTTTTTTTCAGGAAGTGCAGACAATCAAAGTGAAATTCAAGAAGACAGTCATCTTCAGCATGCTCAAGGTACACATCTTCCTTCAATTCAATGGAGGAGCTCAAGTTTTAAACACAATTATGTGACTGCCTCTGTTCCAGAGTGCAGAACCAAGTCAGAAATGAAAGTGTGCAATCGGTCTCCCTCAAGAGCGGCTTCAAAATTTCGCTCAGAAGTACTTCCATTCTGCGATGGAGGTGAGGGATCTTGTAGTCTGAACAGACGAAGTAAAATCCCAAGATGATGCAACGAAATATACAAGTATTAGAACATCCATTATTTCAAAACAGGAATTGAAACTTTCACTTGACAAGAGTAATATTTCAGAGTTTTCCTCTTCTGTTTTTTCAACAATGTACACATCATCCGACAACCAGTGTTATCAGCCTGTGTAAAAAACTTCAGTTTCTTCGAAAGATAGGCCTTCAGTCTCATCTTCATTGTTCAATTCCTCAAAGGCTTGGTACAAATTATTTTCCAAGGAGGATTGGTCTTCAGGCTCATTATCGACAAGCTTTCTGTAGGTGTTGGCAGCAAGGTGAATTTGTACATGTGGGAAGTGCATTCTCTTCTCGATGACAGCAAGAGCTCCTTGGGCAACAGAAGAACTGCTTAATTTGGCATGATATCCAGTCTTTATCTGTTGATATAAGAAAATTAGCCAAAATTGAGTCAAGATCTATAAACATTGTCAGTCGTAAAAGGAACAGATATTTGATAGCTTTTTATAAAGTTATCTCCAAAGATATCCACTCAGTTGTGTTTGATTCAATGGTTTTTGTAGATTAACAAAAGATCTTTAGATAGAACAATCAAAATGCTAAAATAAACCTCTATTATCAAGGTAACAAATAATATACTAAAATGCGTGCAGTACAATTATTATTATTATTATTATTATTATAGAAAAAATTTTCCTGGTACAAGTAACTTACATTGATCTTAACAAATAATAGTTCAGAAAGACAGTAAATATGTAAAAGCCCAATGAAAAGATAATCTATTCCTGACAGAAAAGATACTACTTACCGACAGATCCCTAAGTGGTATTTCCCTTGGTGGTGAATGTGCTGCAATGCCCTCTCTCGCTGTAAAAAATAGGACATAGATGAAAATTACTGTTTCTATAAGAAATTTAAAAAATACCGCAATAAGTAAGTTTATCAGTTACAAATTCACAAAGCCTTGAACCCTTAAGAATGTTTCTATCATTAGAGTAGTTCACGAAATAGTCAGAAAACCTACCCATCATATCATTTAATTTTTCAAGGATTTCTTTTTTTCTATACGCTAGTTTAGGCAATACACAGGACCTATAATATTTAACATTGTCCTTAATTTCACAAAGAAGCTAGGAAAATTATTTTTTCAATCTGGTTGTGAGAAGCATCTTCTCCACCACAGCTCTCTTTGAATTCATTGTCTCATCTAAACCAGACAAAAAGAATATAGATAAAATACTACCAACTATTTCTCAATACAGCAACAACAGAGGTGAGATAATAAGATCGAAAAAATATAACTAGTTATTTTTAAGATTAATGAGCTTCAAACTAACCTAACAGAAGCGAGTTTTCATGCCAAAGTATTTCCCCACAGGCAACTTCTTTTTCTTTGGCGATTGGCATCTGGTAATCAGCTGCAATGGAGTTGTATGCCTAAATTTTTTGCCTGTAACTTTCTTTTTCCTTTTTGCACTTCTTTATCAATTGAACAAAATGTTTCAAAGAATCTGAAGGAAAAATTGCAAACTTTAAACACTAGAAAGGGAGGTCATCTACCCTACATATTGATGTAGAAGCAAATATCATGAATCTTTAAACTAATGATTGAAAACAAAAAATCAGTTAACCGCAAAGATGTCTGGAATTAGTAGACATTTGGAAGATGGACAAAAACGATCATTCAATTTCTTGTTGGAAGAAATGTCCAAGCTTGATGCGAAGTTGGATTAGAATCTGAAGGTTGTCCTCTTCAGAGAGACCAAATTTCCTGAAGTGCAAATGCATGCTTTTCATCAACAGATCAGGCCCGGCATAATTTTCATCCAATAATCCATGCTCTCAATTTAATTTCAGGAGCAAAGGTCCAGAAAAATGGCAACAGTGTCAGGGACCTGATCGAAAGTGGAAGTTCAGCAAGAACCAGAACATATTCTTCTATCTCAATCACGTCTGTATGAGTGTTATCCATTGACTCAGCTAGAAGAAGTTGTGACAAGAGCTTTACTAAATAGTCTTCGCAGTCCTTTCAGAAAAGGATGAAATTAAACAAAAAACGGAATTAAACTAGAGGCCTTGGCTAATCTTCCAGCACCAACCTCATCAATCGTTCAAAACATTTACTTTCTTATTCTCCTTTTACTTATCTTCCAGCACCAACCTCATCAATCGTTCAAAACATTTACTTTCTTATTCTCCTTTTACTTTAATGGACTAGGCAAAAAACTTGCTGCTAAGGCTAGCTATTCAAATTAATTTCTCGATCTCAACGTGTTCACCTTGCAATCGTGACGGTTGAAGCCACGTATACTTTCAGAACAGCATCTTGTTGTAAAAACCTTCTTGTTTTTGAAACATTGTACCCCTCTAAAAGACTAGTTATATGATATGCTCCTTGTGTAGCAATCATAGACCACCACAACCTTAGTTTCGTTATGTAACTCCATAGCTAATCTAAATTTTCTGTATATAGAAATGGGATGTAAATATTGCAAAACACCACACGTTTCCATAACTTCATGTCATAACATTCATAATAATTAAAGTTGACAGTGAGCAGTCGGTGCCACTCTTTCTTTGAAAATCTGAAGTCAGTATCGCCCTCGTAGTTTAGCCAAAATTTCTCTAAACACATTGAATTTTTGGATTATAAGATAATTTATTCCGGGGATTCAGGATTGAACCAACAAAATTAGTTTCATTTACTTTTCAAAAGCTCTTTACTAAGTTCTCTACAGTCTGCCTACCTTTCCCCAGATTCCCTGTGAACTTTTTGATGTTTGCTGTTCACGACCTCATCACTGTTGCCTTAGTTTAGGC
Source organism: Rhopilema esculentum (assembly GCF_013076305.1). The sequence continues at coordinate 949,521 of NW_027019384.1, read as the reverse complement.
TAATGTATGGATACCAATAAGATGTTCTTGGTTTAATGATAAGTGATCATCTCTGAAGTCTTAAATAGTACTGAGGAAAGTTACCATCCACATTTAAGAAGAAGGCAAGTGTCTTTCAACATGGCATTGTACCTCTCACCATTGATGTCAAACTCATCCAATCGCTGAATGATTGAAACAGTTAGAATCTGGTAATTAAGAAGTGATATGGTACAAATCAGTTTGCAAAAATATGCCCAATTCAAAGCTTTTTATTCATATTCAAACCTCTACACAGAATCTGGTTACAACACAAGCATGGTCTTACTTTTTATGTTTAGTTTCACTGCATTTTCATTATAAGCTAAAATATCCCTTTTTGTTCTATCTACAAAAATTAATTATACAAATATAGTTTTATAATCTACACAAGTGACAATGAAAAGTTACAGAGCTCAAGTACAATGAGCATAATATACAATTAAATGTAGAACAACCAAATTCATTAGTATTGAGTTTTTCACCATGGCCGCTGCAGACCATGATTCTTTTTGCCGAGTAACCACCAGACGCCCCCACTCCTCTGAGCACCAGCCCTGCTTGAATATGAATGTGAGAAAACACAAATATGACAAAAATAATCTTGCTCCAAAATAGCATCAATATACATACCTCAGTGACAAGGAATTTTGATTTGACACTGTTGAGAAGACCCTTAAAATGATTTGCAGCCCTTTCCATGATGGAATGGGTAGTCATATTATTAGTTTTCAAAAGTAAAACCTGTCTACAGGTATTTCAGCTCCTATTTTGAAATTTCGAGCCTCTTCTTAGACGTGAAAGAATCGCCCACCTGGTGTAGAGTTAATTTACCAGTTGTCAGGAACCAAAACACTCTACAAGAGGACGAGGCTGGGAGTCTAAAAAAACTGTTATCTGTAGAGAGAATGGACTATTCACATTATATACAAAAAGTAATGTGAAAGAATTGACTGTAGATGTGCAAACAATTGTACTACAAATGTTCAGTTCAATCGTAATAAATTTCGTATAGCATGAAGGTCAAAGGTCGTTTTTGAAAAAGTTTCAAAAATAATTTGTTTTTTAAAGTGCCAGTGTTTTTTAAATTGAGCTAAAGATGACTTTTTGAAGCATTTTTATGCTGAACAGAATTGTATATCTATTTAAAGTTCTTTTTGTTGAAATCCATGACAAAATATCTGCTAAATTTTCTTGAATGACAGCAACAAGTTCTGCCCTTCCGTGTGACATCATGACTTTAATCTTATGGAACTTTTTTCAATCTTTATTTCGAAAAAACTTATTTGAATCTATGTCACTTATTGTGTAGTTTTGAAGGATAAAAGAGGATTAAATATTATGAATAGGCCTAAAATCACATGGACAATGGAACATGATGTGCTGCTGTGTCGAGCAATTCTGGCTGAAGAGCCTTATCAGTTTAAACATGGGTCAAAGGTTTATCTAGTCTGGTCGATCCATACACGAATTCGACGTACGGCCTCGTTTTGGAAATTTTGGAAACTTCATTATATGACTTTTTTAAGCTCAGAGTTGGTATTATCACCATAATTTTAGGATGGTTATAATTTTCATATAGGTGAGCAATAGCATTAAAGGGCTGCTGATAATGATGTTCCTACAATTACATTTGATAAGAAGATCTAGAAAGTTGTTGCATGACTGTTGCCTCTTGATGAATTTACTGACTAAGTAAATAAATACAAAACTGGGCGTATACACATAGGATAAGGAAAGCTACAAAAGTGTTGTTGATCACGTTATTTTGGGTACGGAGGTAATGAAAGGTGTTAATCACAGTGAGACAATGAAGGGCATTATTGCATCAATGGAGATCACTACACCATCACAATACTCGTCAATCCTCTTTGGGTTTGGTCTCCTTTCCTTTTGGAGCTACAGACTATAGTCAAAAATTTATTTTCTATCAGTTTGCTAAATTTTGGAATTTTCTTTCACTTGAGTTGTGTAATACAAAAAATAAACAAACGTTTAATAAGCACCTAAAAATTATCTCAAAAAAAATTAATGGGACTTGGAGGATCAACACCAACAAACTTGGATGTTGTGTTACCATATAAACATGTCAGTACATTGCGTAGTAATGCACACACCCTGTAGATCTTTCCAACTGCGCTTAGGCCAATCTTAAAGTATGTCAGGTCTCTTGCATGATCTGGAACACCATTCATTTTCCCCAACTGGCCAAGCATTGTGCCTTTATGCTTATACATATACCCAGCTTATCCCCACAGAGTCCAGAGTCCATCTCCAATGCCCATTTGCCAGAAGACCTAACCTTTCTCCAGAAGAACAGGCATTCAACCAGTTCATCCAGTCCAGTATTTGGAGATATTGTAAATTACTTTAAATTTACAGATTACAGATTACTTCCAAATTAGCAATAAAATCACAAACAGTAGTTTTAAGTTCATTTTTGTTGTATATTAACAGTATTTACAGTATTTTTATTAACAGTATTTTGAGGTACTTGGGAAAACACAAATCAAACTGAGATATCCATTTCTAATTGAAGAATAAAGTGGTAATTTTTTCTCTGTTTAATATTGTGGTTGTTTGTGTTTTTTTTGGGGAGCAAAGGTAATGGAAACAATGACTTATGCATATAAAGTTTTCTGACTTATTGAGACAAATCCTAACATTTGAATGTCCTGCAGATTAAAGCTTTGTAATATCTACTTTAGACAATTACAGGTCAAAATTTGTCAGGGGAAAGCCCCCTTACAAGAACACATCTTAGTGATGACGGATTAAGCTCTCTCAAACCATCTCACTATGGCTAGGCCTGAATTCAGGTCAACAGCAGCATCAAAGGCCCTTTCCTTCCTTTTTCAATACCTTCTCTTCTTGCAACTCACATCCTCTCATGCGGTCTTGCCTCATTGTTCCCACAGCCCATATTCCCCACTCTTTCAATTTCTGCAAGAATTCCAAGAATGTAAAATAATTGTCAAAATAGGCTTTGTAGCTCATTTGGCTTGGCAGGGTAGAGCAGAGTCTCAACACAATATCTCCGGATACAAAACCGATGCTATCAAATTCTTCTCTGCTAGGATCTGGTGCACCATCTAGAATGAAATCATAACAGAATCCACTGACTCCATTCCTTGACAATACTTTATAGCCCCATTTCATTGGCTTTTTTGGTAAATACCGGCAAACACTGATTGTTCCTTTAAATGGAATTATTTGTTCATCAACAGAGTTATGCTCTTCAGGCTTCACCTTCAAGCAATTCTGCCTCAGCATCTCAAACAGCTTTCTCACCTTGAAGAGCTTATCTTTATTGGGATCCTTAGGGTCTGGGGCATTTGAATTATCTTCAAAGTGAAGAAACCTTTTGATGAGCTCAAAGCGATCTCTACTCATAATATTTGCCACTTGTTCATATCTTGTGGATGACTGCCAATACATTCGGTATCTTGGCATTTGTACAATACACATTTGTAAAAGAATGCCAAGAAAATGTTCAATTTCTTCAGGGCATGTTGATATTGAGCCTCTGTTCACATCATATGTAGAGTACAGGTTTGTTTCATCAACGATTCGAGCAACCATTTCATCATCAAAAATTTTTCGAAAATAGTCAATGGGAGCAATCAAATTCTCATAGCCATGAAGCTCCTCATCACCTTTCAATGAAATTCTTTGCAGCTGGTGGTCTTCCTTTTCTCCAGCGATAGGTGTGCTCCTCATTTGTTTCTCCCTTTCCTGCCAGTCCTGCCAGGGGTATGATATCTGCTAAAGGAGCATCATCATCTGAGCCATATTCTGATCTTTCTGAACCAGAGTCATTATCATCCTCGGATTCTAAACCTGGTGTCAACACCACCCAATGCTCGACCTCGCCATTCACATCATGCTCTTCTATTAATGTATCCATAGTTACTGTGATAAATATGAAAATATATGATGTTAAAAATAAAGTAGTTTGATCGTGACACTCAACCTAAGTTTTTTACTGCTAATTCAAGTTCTAAAGAGAGAAAAAGAATACTTGCTTTAGGGCCTAAGCTCAACAACAACATCTTCGAGTTCCTGGAAGGGCCATATGGCCCAGTCAATAAATCATTACTTTTAAAGCATTAAACACAAGGAAACATACAAATGAAACAGACAGTTTAAATGTAATTAAGAAAGATAAATTAAGATCCAGGAATTTTTTATTTGATGCAAAACAAACGTTTCTTACCTTAAATAGATTGTCAAAACTTCACGACACCACACCTCCTGACCACTGCACCAAACTAATGGTTTTTATTCCCAAGTACTTCATGTATGGGCCACCAAACTTTGAGCATAATGGCAGCATAAATGGGCCGAGTGGCCTGTGCAGGCCCCCAAGGAAAGCTATTATAAAAACGTCTTTTTCGAGGTTTTATGATGTATGGGCCATATGGCCCTTCCAGGCATGAAAGGGTTAACATGCCACTATCATGTCTTCTTTCCTCAACTGGACCTATCATGTCGTCTTTCCTCAACTAGACCAACAAGATTTGCAATAAGGCCATTAGGAGTCACAACTGACTGGACCTTAAGGGCATGAACCCGTTTGTGTTCATTGTAAACTGCCCTCTGGTTGTCCTTGGGCCTACAGATCGGTCTAACTGTGCCATCAATGAATCACCAGCAGTTATCCAATGCAGCACCTTTGTTGTGAATAGCATGTGCATACATCTGCAGGTGTTGTGGGGAAAGCCATGGCTGGTTCAGGTTTAGAAGCCGGTCAGCAAATGAATCATATAAAAAATTAACCACAAGGCTATTTATCATGCAGAGTTGAGACACGGATCTTCCAAACCTTGGTATCAGGTCTGCATGGGCATGCAAAACGTTTGAGGCAAACACACAGTGCTTCAACTGGCCCCACTTCCACCCCATTTGAGCACTTAAAAACATCTGAAAGGTGTAATGCAGCAGCGCGCCTAGCTACGTCTTGTTTCTTAAACCGAAACTCAACCTCACACTCAGCCTCTCGCATCACATCCAGATTAAAACATTCATATTTCCAATATGGAAGTCCAACATGCAAATACCCGTGTCTATTTGCTTTATGAACGACAAGAAACTCGTCATCATTGATCTCCCTGTCGTCCTGCATGAGAACTAACATTTCCTCCCCCATTTTCGATATAAAGTCAATTTTGGCGCCTATTATAAGTCGTCTTCCTCATTCGTAACTTAAATTGAACCCGCGGAAGAGGGAGCCTCAACTCAGTTAGTACCGAGACCTCCATGAGCCGTCTTCAATTGAGTTGTCTTGAATCGAAAACTCTCTGATAGCTTGAAAATGCAAATTCGACTTGCAAATTTTCATTTGTATTCACACATGGGATCTATACTTTTTTGGTTCTAGTTCCAATAATTGTTCTACCACGGGTATCTAAAAATTTTTCTAACTTTTAGGAAATATAGCAGCAATTGAAAAAGCAATCATTTTAACAAGAAAACAATTGTAACAACATAGGTTTTTCCTACTTTTTATATTCACATATTATACATAATACAATATATACATATTATTCTCAAACTAATTATTTCCTTCTTCTTCAAAGGTTCAGAATCTTATGACAAACTATGTGCCATTGGTTTGCATGGAACCTTACTTGGTGATATGTCTAGGTTGTCACCTGATGTGCAAACAAGCTGTCAAGAAGGCTTTCACTCGTTACTAAATTGCTGACATCCAAAAATGATTGCGTATTCATACCTTAAGTAGGTAAGGAGCAATTTATTTCAGCACTCAAGAAATTTTGAAAATTAAAAAAAATTGAGAAGTTTCCTCAATGAAACAATTAAAAAAGAAGGCACCTTATGTACAATGAATGCAATTCAGGTAAAACACGGGGCCTTCTAGAACCATCTTTAGATACAGATATTGCATGCCCTTTAATAATGCACTAGCATGCCCTGTGAAAGTGTCCAACGTGGCATTTTCTATTGTTCCAGATCTATTTGCTTATAGAAGCATGTCTTTATACGATTTGTCTCCTTTGATAATTTGGAGAAGAATTTTGTTTATCAGTTTCACTAATTGGACATCATGTCTTGTAACTTTTCAAGAGCCTGCAAATAAAGCCAGTACTGCCTCTGTGATCTGTTATAAGCCTTGGTGACCTAAAAGAGGTACAAGAGAAAGTTTCACATTAGGAGGTGTATCTAAATTATAAAAGTTCTGAAAGATTTCATTATTATTAACTCCTTTTTTTGCCTGGTGATTGCATTAAGCATGAAATTCAGTATAGTCACTGGAACCATATTGTTTTTTCCTAAATATGTCCAGCTCTGTCTATATGGTTTTGAGCACTTCACAACAGTCAGGTGAACAGTAATTCTTTACATTATTCTATATATAGTAAATATTTACTATGGTGTAAACAAATGTACAATTTGAAGTTGCAACTTTTATTTTCAAGCTTATATTGTTGTAACTTTCATTTACACTAAGCTCTCAAACTGTATTTGGTTTTTATTCTCAGGTTTCATTTCAACAACTTTATGGAGATGCCACATAGACAAAAATACTGTTTATCAAACTGGAGTGTCAAGAAAGTCAGCAAAGCTGTTTCCACCAAATATTGCATCAACACCAGCGCCATCCACTTCTGAACTTGTAAAAGCTCAAGTAAAGCGTACAAACATGAACAAAGCGAAATATGAAATACCACAATATATGTCCTAATTTTCATGTTATTGTATTAGTTATACACTGTAGTATAATTAGCAAACTGAACATTAAGATAAAGAAATTGGAAATGAAAAAAATTAAAAGCAAATGAAAAAAACCGGATCAACCCAATAGGGAAATGTAAAGATTGAACTCCACAAATAAAAATCCAGTATAATTTCCATTTGCATCAGGAAACTTGTCTCTGGTACTCCAAACACAAGATGGGATAACCTTGCAGTTGTTTTTGCCAAGCTTTCCTCAAACCAGTAGGCAAAATTGCTTCTGGGCGGTAAATAGCCAGCAAGTGGGATTCGATGGATCAAATGGGTACTTCAGATGATCCCCAATTGTTTCGCATTGCCAGCTCTACAATGGTGTTGAGAATAAAGAAGTGATCTTTTTAAATGACTTCAGGTGGTCGCCTGTCATACTGCCATGGCATGACATGTTGTTCTTGTTGGAAGGCCATGTTGTCCATTTTGCTGCACCAAAAACAACATACAACCAGGACATTGAATTCTGCAGAGACACGCCAATCTTTGCAACAGCAAAAGCCCCAATATCTTTTGTCAAGGGTTCCATTATAGACGACCGAGAAACAGAGATGATGAATGTTCGATGGCGTATTTTTTCTTTCAGGCATCAATTTGATTTGGAATGCCAGAAAACTGTTCCTTCCTTTGGACATTGTTTTGCAACAATGCTCCTTCACTGACATGTCGATCATCACATGACTATCCTTCGCAGTTTTGTGCTCCGTAGAAAAACTTGATGATGACTCGCAACAATCTACACAACGGTCTACACTTTCTTTTATTCAGAATTCTCCATATTCTATGAAGCATTTTGCTAGTAAAGGTAACCAAAATTTGCGGAATGTTTGCCTATGTACGTTGGTTGTGCGTTTTCTGTCCAACAGCCAATATATTTAGCAAATTTAACAAATCTTTCCACGGTCTACACATTTTGAATGAGAAATATGAGCCAAGATCAAATCCTTTTCATAAACAGCGTAGATCGTGAACATTTTCCTTTATTTCCAGGCACTCGTCGTGTAAACGTTTTCGACTTTTTGCAGGCAAACTTCCTTTACAGAAAGCTATCCTTTGTGTATTTATTATCTCCACATTATCTCAAATGAAATTATTTTGATTCCCTGAAAGTTTGTAGACCGTTGTGTAGACCGTCAATCCATCTGCCAAGATGTTGTCTTGTCTTTGTTGTAATTGGTAGCCTCGTTGCTAGGAAGAGGCATTCTTATTGCATAACCTTTTATACGAATAGCATATTTCTCCAATATAGCAAGTAACAGTAGAATTATTAGGTACAAAGAAGACACATGTAAATTTATATTCATATGTAAATTTACATTTACTAATATACATAGCAAAACATTTATTAACTATAACTACAAAATTGGGCACATAATTAAGTGAAAGTTATGGTAAAAACAGCATCAAAAATAGTTTCTTTAATTACTAGTCAGTGTTACAGCAGTCAATACTTGGTTCGATACCCTCCATTTTTGGCTATAATTTTAAGACGATCATGCATCGTTGCTACCGTACGATCGATGATGGAGGAATCGAAATTGAAAAGTGTCTGCAAAACCCTAACACAGAATTCTTCGAAACTCTCTTTTTCGATCTTCAAATATAATGAGACTTTTACCAACTGAGACTTAACCTTGTTGAAAATATTTTCAATCGGATTCAAATCGGGTGATCTTGGGGGTATTTCTATGAGCTCTGCCCCTACATCGTGTAACGCATCGGTAGCGAGTTTGCTCCTCTGATTTGGATCATTGTCCATTAAAAAAAATAGCTTTTCTTTCTCCTTTGATTTGATTTCAATTAGTGTAGGATGTAAAGTTTTGTGAACAAATCTTGCAAACCATTCTGCCTTGAATTTTTGATATTCTTCTGCAATGACAACGCCATTTGTGAACCCAACACCAACTAGAAGATGGAGTCTCTGCCCTTCAGGTAAGCTTTTGGACCCCTTTGTGGTGTGCTTGAGAGCTTCATTGGATCTTCTCCAAATTCTCCCTTTTGGCGTCAAAGCGTCTCTATAGGGGTTACGTTTGTGAACGAAAGAAACACCATCCAAATAGAGAAGGACGTCGTCTGTCCAGAATTTCCGATCATATTTTTGAATTGCTTGCCTGGTATAACATTGCCTCCTCCTTCTGTCTTTTTCTGACAGCAAACCTTTTTGTTGTGGTTGTAAGCATCTATATCCATTTTCGTTCATTAATCGCACCAGGGTTCTGTAACTGACTTTGGTTACACTGCATTCTTTTGCAACATCATGTACAGTTACGTTGGCATTTTCATTCCTTAGCTGCTGGAATGTCCTTATGAATCGCTGCTTTTCTCTTCTGCTCATAATTGGTGGTCGGCCCGTTGTCTTTTTTTGCTTTTTTATGGCCAAAGCTTCCTTGCATATGCAAACAACACTTGACGGCGATATATGACATTTTTTCGAAATTTCTCGATATGATAAAGAGCCTTCAACTCGCAAATAATATGCATAGGCTCTCGTTTTTGAGTTGATTTTGCCACGGAACACCATTGCACCTTCTCGATTCTTGCTAAGGTTGCAATGGACTTGAATTTATATACATTTCATTTCAACACAATTGCTTATGAATGCACGTCACTCTGTTTTGTTTTCTAATCCATTTGTTACTGAAAAATCAATGGAAGCTAACTGTGAAGTATTTGACGTAAATGACGGTCTTGGCCCTTTACGTAGGGATGTGTCAATTGGAAGATATAAACAAAGAGAAGGTGTAGCCTGTTTACTTATTGTTTATATGTGTTGCTAGAGAGTTTCATCTCCTGTTGAATTGCTTTAATAGATGCCATAAGAAACCGTAAACAAATACAAATTATAACATAAAGATAATGGAACCCCACTTGAAATAGAGAAAAATGCAACCCCCTACCATTATCACAATAAGGTGTTAAAAACAGTTGTTTCGTCATCGGCAATGAAATCAGCGCCCTCGATTACCCTATGTTCGGAAAAAGTTGCGGGTTTATACCTTTCAGTTTGATGTATAAAAATCCGACAATGCCTGCCAAAAGTCTTAGAACACTCGCTACAATTTACGTTGTGCAAGAGCTGCAAGATCCCCTCCCCCCTTGTACAATGTTGTGCCACGGAAATATGAATAATTCTACATGTACAAGTGATACATTTTTACATAGCTTTGGTTTTCAGCTAGCGAATCAACATTGTATGCGGGGGAAGGGGGGCAACACCCTCCTTGTTGACATGGAAATAGAAAGGAACACGTGAATTTGCAGAAATCTCAGGGTGTTCCAAGGACTTTTGGCATGGGCATCCTCTTTTACAAGTTCCCTTGCATGAGCAGCAGACCCTTTGGGTGCTTATTCCCTCTGGTTGTTGTTAAAGCTGTAGAATTAACATTTATTAAGTCATTGCAGTGTTTTCAAATTGGAAATTGAATGAATGAAGTATTAATGAACTAAAATATACTATTCAAATTGAACTCAAATAGAGGGGTCTTAGCAAATTAAAGATTGATAAGTAATTGGTGTACTGCAAGAATAATATACCTCGATGGAAGAGATATCCATTTGTACTCTTTCAAGTAGAGCCAATAATATCATAGCGAGTCTATAGATAAATCAGAGTCTCCACTTTCCAGGTCTCTGTACTCCTGTTCACCTATGGCAACCTGATGGTAAAAGATATCTTATCAATGGAGATGATAAGATGAAGTTAACTTTCTCATTTCCATTGAATGTTGATTTTATGATATTGATTGATGACTGCTCATCTGAAAGTCAAATCCTTTCTGAAAATTTTGATCATTTTTTAAATCATTTTATATCATTTCTAGACAAACAGAAAAAGAAAGGTACCAGCTAACAGATAGCCAATCGACCCAGAGTCAGTTAACCCTGAGCCAATTGACCCAGAGCCAACTGACCCTGAGCAATCAGAAAATCTGCCAACTCCTCCTTGCAAAAAAAATAGGAACATAATTAATGACCAAAAGAACTAGACAAAGCTCATGTTAAAATAACTACATTGAAAAGTAAACTGAAGACATCACTGTTGTGAAGTCAGTATATTTCGCAGCCCATGCCATCATGGGGGATTCCTACTCGTCCCAGTCTTGTTACGTGTTAAGATGCTACTGTGTCTTCATCCCCTTTCCTTTTTCTACTGTCTGCTAAACAGTTGTATGCACTCCAGTGTAGCATTTTCAGCTTTTAAATGTTTGAAATGGAATGAAATACGAGTGACAGAATAAATTCAAGACACGTTTTTAATACTGTTTGGTGATCGCATGCAAATGCAGTGATCATCTTTAACGTCACAATAGGGGGATTAATTCTCGGAAATGAAAGAGATCTGAAAATTTTCACGCAAAGAACGAATAATTGCACAATTACTCGAAATTAATATACCATAGCCAAAAATTCTTTCAGGATGACTTTTTTCAACTTTAATTACCCCTTTCTACTGTACATCGTAAATATCCCGGACTTCTCCTTTAAAGAAATTGTTAGCCATACGAGGAGGAGATAGAATCTCCATTACGAAGCCACAGCTCCACAGCTCTTCTTGAAGAACTAATTAATGATGATGGAGAACAAGTTGAGAAGGTGATTCGTTCAGAAACGATACAAAAGTCTCATCGAGAAAAACAAGCATACGTGAACAGACTAAATGAAAAGATGGTGGAATTATGTCCAGTCGCCAACATCGAAAAATAAGTTGATGAAACACTGGAGCTGAATTTCAGAATCGATGAAATTCTGGGAAGAATTCAAGCATTCAAAGACGGTATATACTCTCAGACCAATGCATTCGGAGTTGGGAGTGGAACAACACAAGTTATTATATCAATGCCTTCAAGAGAAGGTGACAACGTTCAAGGAGCAACAAACAACGACCATGGTCTCAGCACAAGCGGGGTTACCATGGGTTCTGTTGCCATTTGCCTGCCAAAAATAACGCTCCCATGATTTAAAGGAGATATTACATGTTTTATGTCCTTTTGGTAGAGTTTTGAAAATGCAATAGATAAAAACGAAGGCATAATTGTGGTTGATGAGGTCAACTACTTGGTGAATTTGTTGGAGGGTCCAGCATACCGTGCAGTATCAGGAATTGAACTGACGGAACAAAATCATTTCAATCCGGTCGAAATTTTAAAGGCGAGATTTGGCAATAAACGTGAAACGTGAGAAAAATAAAACATGAGAATAAACAACAAAAAATCTCAACGCACATGCAGGCTCTCCTTGGGCTACAAAACTGCCCAAAACGAGAACGAGAAGCAATTGTGTTTCATTTACAACAACATAACTGTACATGCAAGGGGGCTTGAAGCCCTTGGTAAGAGTTCTGCAAGGTATGGCAGTTTGTTAGTACCCATCCTTGTGGCAAGAATGCCGCGAGAAATTACGTTGGATGTTGCAAGAAAAATGACCGAGGAAGTGTGACCGATTAAAGAAATATTGGAGATTGTCAGAAAGGAAATTGAAGCTAGGAAATTGAGTGATAACATCAAGCTCGTCAAAAAGAAATGTGACAAACCATTAGGATATCAACCAAAATCACCACAAGGCACTACCAAGACATTTTTGCCGAAAAAAGAAAATGCTTTTGTGGACATGCACATTCTCTGTCAAGCTGCAAAGAAGTCCAGGAAATAACGGATAGAAAAAAGTTCCTACTGGAGACTAAACAATGTTTTTCCTGCTTGAAATTTGAACATATGACAAAAAAGTGTCGGGAAAGTCGCAATTGCAAAAAATGTGGCAGAAATTTTCATCACAAATGAATTTGCTACAAAGGAGCAAAACAAACGAAGGGAGTAAAAAAAATAACTACCAGTGTCAAAGGAAAACAAGAAGTTTTGCTGCAGAGGGCCACTGCGTATGTTTATGGGGCAGACAAGGCTCAGAGGATGGAAATCAATGTTTTCTTTGAAAGTGGGAGCCAACGAAGCTACAGCTCTGAAGAAGTCAGACGAAAATTGAATCTGGAAATCGAAAGACAGGAAAAAATAAATTTGAATACATTTGTACTGAGAAATCAGTACACAAGAAATGTGACATCGTAAAGTTAAATTTAGATACAGGAATAGATGAGACGCCAATTTTGATAAGCACAATAAGCTATCAGTCTATTTTCTCGCCTTTAAATACGTGCATAGACGTAAGCAAGTAAAAGCATCTGTTAGGCCTTAATCTAGCAGACGAGAGGCTAAGCGAGCAAAATAGGTGCATTGATTTGCTTATTGGCAATGATTATTTGTATGATATAATCATTGGTGATGTTATTAGAGGTACATCAGGCCCAAACGTTATAGAACTTTAGATCAATGGTAGAATTTTTTTCAATGTATTAGGATTTAATAGATAGTTGAATTAATGAATCAGCATATTCGAGACAGCAACCAGGATAGCTTGGTTGGTTGCGCATGATCACTACGGATCACAATGCTGGACAAGTATTCATAACGTAATTAGGTGCAAATAGTTAATCGTACAACACATTGGAAATCAGAAACGCATTGCATTGGAGCATATAAGTAATTGTTACAAACCCCTTAGAATATTTGGACTTGGATCAGGATTTACTGGGTAAATCAACCGGAGGAGTATGTTGTGAAGTTAAGTTTTGGTATTACGTCTGCAATTAAGAGAACAGTAGCACGTGGTAAGTGCAAAGGTCATTATGCATATAAGGTTATAACGGAAACACACACATATAGGTGTAGTAGATACTGCAGCAAGAATTGTAGTTAATTATGAGAAAGAGCTCCAGGAGAAAAGATATATTTTAGAGACAGCCACTCCCTGGGGCTGCATATAAATATAAAAGGTCATCATGGTGTCTTCATAATCTCTGCCCTAAGAATCCAGAAAAATAACACTAAGTCATTGAATGTGTTATAGGACAAGAACTTAATATTTTCTAGCTGTGAAGACATTCTTTGTGAGTCATTTTCAGGAACATCTCTGTTTCTTATGAAAAGGCTTGCTTCTGGAAAAAAGGAACCCAGAAGTACCCAGAAGAACTGTGCTCATTTGCTATGACCCTGCAGTTCTATTCTTAAAAAGCATATGAATTGGTAAGGAAGACCTGCAACCTAGCTCTACCACATCAAGCACAAATGGTATAGTAAAGTACCAGCAGAGCCAGAATTCACTGAGCCAGCTTTCATTGCACTTCCTGAATCTGTAATCTCTGCAAGAGAAAAGGGTAATAAGGTAGTATGTTCACTAATGCTGGATTAAATGGCAATTAGAAAGCACACAAAATGGGATGGCAAAAGGTACAGAGGCACTGTGGACCTTGGGAATGGTATTGATATCAATGATTAACTACCGATTGCCAGGGATGCACAAGGAAATATTTTAAGATTTAAGTTGCCTGACATTTTGCACAAACAAATCACCCAGCCATCACTTGGGAATATTATATTTTCTAAAAAAAACTATGATTTGTCTTTCTTTTCAGGAATTTTTTTCACTGCCCAGTTTTGCGTAACTTTTGAAAAGGACAACTTGTGCCAATATTCATCGTCCCGAGTTTTGGCATGTCTGCATTCTGTCCCAGCGTTATGGTTCAATACTGCAAGTTCCGACCTAGCAATCATTCCCTCGAAACCAAAGTGCAGCCTTTTGGGATAATATTTATTATAAACGGAATGATAGACCTCAATTTGCCCAGTGTGACTAGTGTCACTCTTAGCAGATCTCTGTCCTTAATGACCAATTCGAGTGCGACATAAGCAGGTGACCCTTCTTTTAACCAATTTTTTTCCAATCTTTTTTGGACAGCTTTGCATGTGCACACCGTTTATAAATGATTGCATCTTCCCATCTGTGTATGTTCCTTATATGGTATAAGATATTTAACCATTTTTCGAGAAGAATATAAGGATCTTTGTTGCATGTCGCACAAGACCACCAAAAGTGATTTATTATCGATTTCATCCAACCATTCAAATCTGAAGCGCTTTTTTTGCTAGCAAAACTAATTTCTTTTTAATATTTTTAATCACATGCTAAATATCAAACTGATGATTAATGTTACTCTTTTCGTTTTTCATGTATGACAGTTCCTATATGGACAACAGAAAAGTCTGGTTGTTGGGACAAGCTCATGATTTTGGTACTGAAAGCACCAGTTGCCAGAATGACGTGAAGCAATGCTATAGAACAAGAAAGGAATGTTGAAGGAACAAATTGTAATTTATAAATTTGTATTATCATGTTGTGAGTACTCGTGAAGGACTATCACTGGAGGAGGATAACAAAAAGATTGAAAGGATGTGTCTACAGGTGGAAGCAGTGAAAGAAATTGGTGTGGTGTGGGATAGGATGATAATAGAGATTATACAGAAGGCGACAGACAATTATTATCAAGATCTTGTGAGTGTCCATATCATAAAGGTTTGAATGCCTATTTTGTATTTTTGTCTGTTATGACAAAAACTCAATAAAGAAGAAGAGAAAAATGTCACCCATAGAGATCCCAAAGTAAATGGGGGTATTCCACTGTCCCTAAACCTCAAACTCTATTGAGCGTTGGTCTCATATCACAGAACTAATAAATTTCAAGTAATTTTCCATATATAAATTATAAATAACTGCCTATATTATGGCTAATATTGCCATATAATCATTTTAGGTTTTACATAAATCAGATATTTAACGTAGTCTTTCCAAAACGAAACAAGTTCAATTTTCAAATTTGAAATAATAACTAATTATATTTACAACTATATCTCCCATTCTGCAAAGAATTCTTGAGCTCATCTTTCAAACATTTTTTCAGATGCTTTTTAGAATCCTGGTGTGAATCTTCATCATTGCTGATTTCGGCCATGAATGCCTGCAACATTGCCCTCTCTGGAAATATCTCGATGAGCTAAAAAGTGTTTGTAAGCTCATTTAAGTTCATAGCAGTTTATCTTTGTAAATTAACAGTTCATAGCAGATTAACTCGTGTATATATTTTCTACATTAGAGGCTATATATAATGGATGAAATGAAATAGTAATTGAAAAAAACCTCTCTCTATTTTGCAATTATTGAGATAAGTGATCAGAGTATTCTTTATTAGAGATTCAAGTTTCTCACTAAATATTCTTTTAAGCACAGAATATTTTTCCTCACAGATAGCAAACTGAATGTAGTTGTGTAGGTGTTATTGATTAAAATGTTAAACAAATGAACAATATAATTTGAAGTTGGGGTTTACAATTTGCAGAATGTGCTCTCTTGAAAACTACTAAACTTTTATTGGTTTAAAAAGTATAAAGTAAAATGGAACTTTTTGTATCTCTAGGAGGGGCAACCATCCCCCTTTTCTATCCTATACCCCATACTGACTGCCAATGACTTTGGGAAAAGATTTTGCAATATCAGACAAACCTTTGCAATGATTGTATCCAGATTCAAAATGCCATATTTTAAGCATTCAAACTTAATGTGTGCCCACTGTTTTTCATCCTTAGACAAATGGACTGCGATGGCTCTGTAGAAACAGTTTCCATCCTCAATGACATTAACAGGTTCCAGCCCTTGATCCAACCCTTGAAACCTTTGCAATGATTGTATCCAGATTCAAAATGCCATATTTTAAGCATTCAAACTTAATGTGTGTCCACTGTTTTTCATCCTTAGACAAATGGACTGCGATGGCTCTGTAGAAACAGTTTCCATCCTCAATGACATTAACAGGTTCCCAGCCCTTGATCCAGCCCTTGAAACCTTTGCAATGATTGTATCCAGATTCAAAATGCCATATTTTAAGCATTCAAACTTAACGTGTGCCCACTGTTTTTTATCCTTAGACAAATGGACTGCGATGGCTCTGTAGAAACAGTTTCCATCCTCAATGACATTAACAGGTTCCAGCCCTTGATCCAGCCCTTGAAACCTTTGCAATGATTGTATCCAGATTCAAAATGCCATATTTTAAGCATTCAAACTTAACGTGTGCCCACTGTTTTTCATCCTTAGAGAAATGGACTGCTATGGCTCTGTAGCAACAGTTTCCATCCTCCGTGACATTAACAGGTTCCAGCCCTTGATCCAGCCCTTGAAACCTTTGCAATGATTGTATCCAGATTCAAAATGCCATATTTTAAGCATTCAAACTTAACGTGTGCCCACTGTTTTTCATCCTTAGAGAAATGGACTGCTATGGCTCTGTAGCAACAGTTTCCATCCCTGATGACATTAACAGGTTCCAGCCCTTGATCCAGCCCTTGAAACCTTTGCAATGATTGTATCCAGATTCAAAATGCCATATTTTAAGCATTCAAACTTAACGTGTGCCCACTGTTTTTCATCCTTAGACAAATGGACTGCTATGGCTCTGTAGCAACAGTTTCCATCCCCGATGACATTAACAGGTTCCAGCCCTTGATCCCTCAGAGGAACTAAGTGCCAGTACCTGAAAAACACCAGTCTTTTTTTTGCAACATTATTAGTTGCTTGAAATAATTCATCAAGAAGCCTTCAAAATCCTGACTCTGAATAAAATTTATTGAACAGGTAATAACTTATGATGTTACTTCAAAAGTTTAAGGTCCACTGAAAGGGAAGCAACGGGTAATTGCCGCTGATGATTAAACTGTCTCTCTTAAGAGCATGACTCTTATTGAAATGGTAATAACAATTCATATAAGTCCTAGAAAAGTTTTACAATGCTTAGCAAATATAAAATTAAAGTGAATAGAGACTATTTTATGGATTTAATATCCAAATTTTATGCATTTACGTTTTATTACTTTGGGTAGAAACAGAAGTGGTGCTAGAAAAATTGCTAGAAAAAAATTGGGTAGGAACAGGGGGTGTCAAGTCTCAGGTTGCAGAGTAGGAGATTTTTCTATCAAATTAAATGAAAGTATGCTATAATGTTGAAAAAGAAGGGACCGCCTCCCCTGTTCACTAGCCTAATCACCAAAAATGCTGAATCTGCAGAGTAAAGAGTCGATTTTTAACTCTTGAAGGTATCACACGCCCCACACCTGCCATAGCACTGCCTCTGGGAAGAAAGGGCCCAAGCATTGCACCTGCCCCTGAGCCCAGCATGGTTTTTGAAAGTTTAGTATGCTTGAGAAAGGTCTATTTCCTGAACTACTTAATTTAATTGAAGAATAATTCAACAATTGAAAACTAGAATTATTTTTACCATGGTTCAATACTTTTCCCATGATTTGAAACTTCAATTCTCTTGTAGACTATTGGAGATTCGTTAGAAAAGATTTCTCTCAATAATTGCCAATTTGTTATACGGGATGCTGATGCAAAAAATATACAAATTGACTCTTCATTCCATTCTTGAAGTTTCTATGAAAAAATAAGTAGTGGTCAAAGATTAGAAAGGATCCATCCTTCGTGATGAAAAGAAAACTCGCACCCCAGTTTGCAAAGATAATATTATTTACAATTCTCAATGACATGAAATATTCAAATTAGTTTTTGCAAAAAGTAGAGAATATTTTTAACCTCAATATTCTCTTTAATGCTTTCAACAATTGCCATGTCCATTGCTTCTGTGTCCACCACAAACTCTTCATCTGATTGATAATTATCCCCATTTGTCTCCAGCTGTTTTCCAGCTATGTAACTTCTGTAGCCTTTGAGAATAATGTCAAGCTGGTTAACTGTCAACTTTGGAATTTTGAATGGTGTCCGGAAATCCACTTCAATTGGCCACTAGCTTGGTTTTGTGTTCCAGGATCCACTTTTTAAGCGCCCTTGTAAATTTGTTTTAATCAATGTGGAAAGTTGTAAAAATTTCGGAGAAATGTAAAAATATTTTTTAAAAGAAGTATGGGAATATTTTTCCTGAGATATTGCAGTAAAACATAAAACATTATGTCACAGAGATTCATATCTTCTATTCAGATTTGCCAATTTATTAATCTCAGATCTTATTATGAATTTAGCTTTACTGAGCAGTGTTTGAGTATAATAAAATTGTTCAATTGCTAGAAAAAATTGGAAAACAATTTACAGACATCTAGCAATTTATTTGTATCTTCATAGATTCAACAAATAAAAAATTTTTACTGTTGCTTTCTCTAATTTGAAAAATTCAATACTTGTAGTTATATAAAAAATGAATAATATACATTTACCTGTACCACATACTGCTGCTGTTATCATTTTTCTTTTGTGAACAGTATCAAAACTCAACAAATCTAGCTGCAAAAATTCATTCACCAAGTTTTGATCCAAATCTGGAGATGAAATCATTTGATTTATGGCTAGAATACTTCACTGTGTTACCTTTTAGGCACTGTTACTTTTGTATATCTGTTGTGACATGTTTCTTCTTAAATTTACAAAAAAATATATAGTTTTAACATGCTAGGTCAATAAATGAAAAGAAATTTTCTATGCATTTGAAAAAATTTTGATACCCTCGTCCTGCTGTGTCTTTCCATCAAGATTGCCTGGACCAACACCACCTTGTAATCCTTTCAGGGCCACTTCAAAAAATTCTTTTATGATCCCTGGGTCATGACCAAATTCACGAAATTCTGGTGGACCTGAAAGTTTGAAACATTGATTATTACCACTTGTAATATCTAGGCAACATGAACAGCAATATCTAGTGAAAAAAGGAGAAAACAAAGCAGCTCTGTGAAATCTGAAGCTGAAAACACATAATACAATGATCAGAGGCATCACATAATGTAATAAATGCAGAAAAAGAATTCACTTATAGTTTGTGCATGTATGTCTGTCTTTACCTGAATATTTTACATAAATTTTCCCTGTCTTTTCTTGAATCAAACTTAGAGCAACTCTTGGCATTCTTGTTTTGAAGACTTCAACTAGAAGAAGAATTGCTAATTTTTGGATTAAGTTTTAACAACAATCTTAAAATTTTGTTATAGCTATTATGTAAAATAACAAGATATATAAGAAAATATTTTAAGAAACCTTCTTGTCTATTGAAGCTATTGCTCTTTTTTCATATCTCGTTATTTCTTTTTTTTCTGTAAGATTTCTCCTCAATTGTCTCTTCTTCCTCTGCAATCAAAAAACGAAGTAGCATTTTTCTATTAAATGTTATTTTTGATCAAAACAGCAAAATAGATATCTTTATCTAGAAAATAACAAGCATAGTTGCCAAGTTTCCTTTTCTGGGTCTTCAACATTTAGAGTTTAAAGAAGAAAAACAAAATAGGTTCAAATGAAACAATAAAATAGGTTTCTGCATTGAAAATATTACCAACTGACAAAGCACTCATGGGTTAGTTTCAAATTTGTTTTACCATATTTTGTATTTTTTTAAAATAGGGCAACTATTTTTAAACCTAAAGTTCACAGCTATTAGTGGACAATCTTCATTAACATCAAAGAAAAGAGTACTTCAGTATTTGTTCCATTTAATTTAATCAAAACTCTTCAAATTGCAGGTTCAGGAAACTAGTTTGAAAGCATCTTTGCGACAAAAAAGTAGAAAGAAGGATGATAAAATCAGTTCATTAACTGATTACCGTTTCTACTTCATATTTAGGAGAATATGGCAGAATAAGTTGTTTTGGGGGAGTTATTTTGGTTGAAGGAAACATTTTACTAAAATTCAGAAAGGTAGGAAGTTTTATGAAAAATTTGTCGTTTGAAATCTGGCCTTATTTTAGCTGTGGCGGCGTCAGCCACTAGGCTCTGGACGCGAGGGAAAAGCCAAAATTTAGGCAAGGCCCTTCGTAGAAAACGCCCCTTTACAGGCAGGGAATGCCAATTTTACTTATTGGGAGCGCCCATGGCTAACTTCTGTTTAAGCAAAGGCAGCTTCAAAATTATAGAATTACATCACAAGGAATATGATGCCAAAATGCTAACATTGGAGGCATCAGTTTTGCAAAATAATAGGTCGATCAAACTGAGGGTTCGCCAATGTGGGAGCAGAACATAAGAGTGCTCTTAGTGTTTCAAAAGCAGTCTGGTGCTGTTATGTCCATTTAAACGGGATACCTTTCTTGGTAAGTTCAGTCAAAGGGGCTGCCATGGTTGCAAATTGAGGGATGAAACGCCTATAATACCCTGCTAGTCCTAAGAATGATCTAAGCTTGTCCAGGTCAGTTGGTGGGGGTAAATCCTGCACAGCCTTAATTTTAGATGGATCAGTATGAACCCCTTTACTTGAGACACAGTGACCCAAATAAATGACCTGATCGGCACCAAGAGCATCATTGGTTAAACCTGATAATATAATGCTAACGGCCCTAGAAAATGTTGCTGGAGCTGTTGATAATCCATATGGCATACAAAGGAATTCAAAAAGGCCACCAGGGGTAATAAAAGCTGTTTTTTCTCTATCTTCTGAGGTCATACTTACATGCCAGTAACCGCTGCGGAGATCAAGAGTACTAAAGAGCTTGTTGTTATTTAGAGAATCAAGAAGGTCATCTACTCTAGGCAAGGGGTGAGCATCTTGCTTGGTGACAAGATTTAGCTTGCGGTAGTCAACACAAAATCCATAGGATCCATTCTTCTTTTTAACAAGGACAACCGGAGACGCCCAAGTCAAAAGGCATTTTCTGATGTACTTTGGGGGTAAAGTGTAACCATGTCTTTTGACTCTTTGAAATGCTGAATGGCTTTCTGCTTTCTTTTGCGCTTTGGGAATTGGTCTAAAGCCCATATTCTTAATTTTGGATTTATTGTTGATTGTTGTTAGGTTGGTCTTCGTTTCAAACAGGAGCACATCCTTGACAAGTTTTAAGCAGGAGCATATCCTGACAGGAACATGTCTTTTTAAAAATCATTAAAAATGTTTATGGTATTTTGAAAAACTAGTCAAATTATATTGAATAATGTGTGAAATGGATACCACACTCACCATAAGTAGGCATAACAGGCATCTTTCACACAATTTCTTCACCTAGTTTGTATTTAGGATAAGACACTTTGAAGTATCTGTCTTCTGTGTTTGATGTCATTGGTTTTCTTTGAAGGTTTTTCATTAAGATGCAATGTTGCCAATGCGTGTCTAGAAAAATGATATTTGAATTTTGTTCAAACTTTGCTCCTCTAATCTCCATTTAAATATCTTGTCGACTCCCCTTTTAGTAACGTAATGGAGTGCAACATGTATCTTGGCTAATTGAATAAAAAATCAAAATTTTATTTATGTGTGGACAACATATTTAACTTTTCACTACAGGCCTTTCCAAAATATTCCATTATCTTAACTATGTTTGAAAATAGTTGAAAAGTTTTGCTCTTTGCAAGAATCTCAGCGCCAAAATTTTATTTACCTTACATTCATTCCCATCTAAGATAAATGCAACATTTGTGGTGCCATTGATTAAGAGTTGAATGAAAACTTGCAAGACAACTGGTTTGGTCGTTGGATGATAGCATTTTAACTCCACCGCGAAGTTTTGGATCAGATACAATTGCCTTCAGTTTGTCAAATGGCGCTGTACCTGTAGAGAGTATATATGTTCCACAAACTAGTGTTATTGAAACAAAATTTCAGCCAGTAAGATACAATGAACTTTGGTTCACAACTGACGGTGTAGGTTTTATTATTCCTAGAGAGTAAAATAACATTTGTCAGATGGATGTGAAATTTCAGCAAAAGTAAATTATTTTTCTTTTACTAATAAACCATTTCTTTCAAAAAAAGTTATTTTACTTGTTTTATGATTAATGAATGCACTATAAAGAAGGGATCAAGATTACACATATTTCTTCAATAGGATTTCCTTTTGTTTACAAGTTCAACAAGTTGTCAAATTTCCCCAATTGAATATTACAGTATGGTGGATAATCTTGTTCATACCTTTTCTGTCATATAATTTTACTTTTAATTAATAAATTTGATTATGCAATGATGTCATCATGATAGTTTTACCTCTTGTTCCCTCTTGTTTCATTGGTTACTTTTTCATCGTCATTATTTTAGTTATTGTCAATTTCTTCCTCATTTACCATTTCTTCTTCACTGTCTTCAAATTCATCTTCAACTCTTTCTGGATACCACTCCTCGGCATCATGATCATTTTCAGCAAAACTTTTGTAGGAATCAGCATAACTGTCTTCCTTTTCAGCTTCCATGTTATTCATGGGCTTAGTTTGCTGTCCTTGTCTTGACTCTCTGAATTTATTTACTTTACGTTTTAGATAATTGATTGCCTACAAAGAAAGCACAAATGAGAATAGGTTACAAAATGAAAATTTATATGGAAATAAGATGGAATTAAAATTTGGCATATCAGCAAACATTATTATGTATAGTGAACTTACATTCTCTTGACTTGTTAATTTCCTTTTCTGTCTTATTATTTTAAGATTTTGGCGATTCACTCTTTGGTTCGAATTTTTCTCACCTTGCAATCTTGACAGGATACATTTGACACATCTACAAGTGGGGTTGCTTCATTGTTGGATTCCTCAAAGGCTTCGTACAAATTGTTTTCCAAATTTCCCCAGGAGGATTGGTCTTCAGGCTCATATCAACAAGTTTCCTCTAGGTGTTGGCAGCAAGGTCAATTTGTACATGTGCGAAGTGCATTCTCTTCTCGATGACAGCAAGAACTCCTTGCGCAACAGAAGAACTGCCCAATTTGGCATGATATCCAGTCTTTATCTGTTGATATAAGAAAATTAGCCAAAATTAAGCCAAAATCTATAAACATTGTCAGTTGTAAAAGGAACAGATATTTGATGGTTTTTTATAAAGTTATCTCCAAAGATACCCACTCAGTTGTGTTTGATTCAATGGTTTTTGTAGATTAACAAAAGATCTTTGGATAGAACTATCAAAAAGCTAAAATAACCTCTATTATCAAGGTAACAAATAATATACTAAAATGCGTGCGGCACAATTATTATAATTATTATAATTATTATTATAGAAAAAAATTTTCCTGGTTCAATTTACTTACATTGGTCGTAACAAATAATAGTTCAGAAAGACAGTAAATATGTAAAAGCCCAATGAAAAGATAATCTATTCCTGATAGAAAAGATACTACTTACCGACGGATCCCTAAGTGGTATTTCCCTTGGTGGTGAATGTGCTGCAATGCCCTCTCTCGCTGTAGAAAATAGCACATAGATGAAAATTACTGTTTCTATAACAAATTTAAAAAAATAACGCAATAAGTAAGTTTATCAGTTACAAATTCACAAAGTCTTGAACCCTTAAGAATGTTTCTTTCATCAGAGTAGTTCACGAAATAGTCAGAAAACCTATCCATCATATCGTTTAGTTTTTCAAGGATTTCTTCTTTTCTATACGCTAGTTTGGACAATACACAGGACCTATAATATTTAACATTGTCCTTCATTTCACAAAGAAGCTAGGAAAGTTCTTCTTTCAATCTGGTTATGAGAAGCATCTTCTTCACCACAGCTCTCTTTGAATTCTTTGTCTCATCTGAACCAGACAAAAAGAGTGGATAAAATACTATCAACTATTTCTCAATACAGCAACAGCAGAGTGATAATAAGATCGAAAAAATATGACTAGTTATTTTTAAGATTAATGAGCTTCAAACTAACCTAACAGAAGTGAGTTTTCATGCCAAAGTATTTCCCCACAGGCAACTTCTTTTTCTTTGGCGATTGGCATCTGGTAATCAGCTGTAATGGAGTTGTATACCTCAATTTTTTGCCTGAGACTTTTTTTTTCCTTTTTACACTTCTTTATCAATTTAACAAAATGTTTCAAAGAATCTGAAGGAAAAATTGCAAACTGTAAACATTAGAAAAGAAGGTCATCTACCCTACAAATTGATGTAG
Organism: Rhopilema esculentum; assembly: GCF_013076305.1. Next base: position 925,023 of record NW_027019384.1, on the reverse strand, counting down.
AAGCAAATATCATGAATCTTAAAACTAATGATTAAAAACAAAAAAACAGTTAACCGAAAAATCAATTATCAAAAATTGATTATTGTTCTATATGCACCCATGTATTTTGTAACGCTTCAAATTTAAATGGCTCAACTTTTGTAGAAGATACAAAATTTTGTTCTTTTAATTGCAATGCCAACATTCTAAAAAAGTCGTCACAATTAACACCAATAGTTTGTAATGAAAACTTTTATCACATGGAGTTTTTGATAAAACCAATGGTTTTGTGTAAAAGGACAAGAAGTGGTGAGTTGTGCTAACCTTTTATTCTGTTGTAGCCAATCTACTAATTTTAATGGGGGAAGATTTAAACACAAGCTTCACGTTTAAACCAAGATATATAGGTTTGAAAGGGTCCTCAACAAACAGATATATATTATAGTTGACTTTGTTATTTTATGTATCATATCTTTTGCTTTATATAAACGTTAATTAAAGGAATATATTGAAAAATGATAAAGACAAAAAAATGAAGTCTTACCTTTCTTCTTTCCTGTTTAGACTGAGACGTTGAATTTCCTTCATTTCTGGTTGAAGCCACATATACTGTTGGAACAGCATCTCCTTGTAAAAACCTTTTTGTTTTTTAAATGTCGTACCCCTCTAGTAGACTAGCTATGCTTCTTGTGTAGCAACCTGATTCAAAATGATCTGAGCAGAGGAGGGGTTTGAAAATTCTCTTGGGTCAAAATTTGGCCTACGCTTTCTAACAAATTTAGTCAACTGCCAGCATACAGCAGGGTCCTTTGGAAAACGATGGATGCTTATACCCTTAGTATAACTGTCATTACAACAGCTTTTATGGTCTAGAGTGCCTGCAACACATCGTAGACCACCACAAACCTTAATCCAACGAAACCCTCGAAAGGCATTATTGGTTCAATGACAAGTGATCAGCTCTGAAGTCTTAAATCACACTGAGGAAAGTTACCATCAACATTTAAGAAGAAGGCAAGTATTTTTCATCATGGCATTGTACCTTTCACCATAGATGTCAAACTCGTCCAATCGCTGAATGATTGAAACAGTTAGAATCTGGTAATTAAGAAGTGATACGATACAAATGAGTTGCAAAAAAAACTCCTCATTTAAAGCTTTTTATTCATATTCAAAACTCTACACAGAACCTGGTTAGAATACAAGCATGGTCTTACTTTTTATGTTCGTTTTCACTGCATTTTCATTTTAATATTCAACTAAAATATCACTTTTTATTCTATCTACAAAAATTAATCAAACAAAAAGATAAATTTTATAATCTACAAAAGTTAGAATGAAAAGCTACAGAGACGAGCATAATATACAATTTTATTTAGAATGATCAAATTCATTAGTATTGAGTTTTTCACCATAGCTGCTGCAGAAAATGGGTTCAATGAAAACAAGAAAAATATACCATCAACTACCACCCCTGTTTGAATATGAATATGAGAAAACATGACAAAAAAAATGTTGCTCCAAAATAGCAATCATATACATACCTTAGCGACAGGGAATTTCGATCTGACACTGTTGAGAAGACCCAAAAAATGATTTGCAGCCCTTTCCATGATGCAGTGGGTAGCCATATAATTAGTTTCCAAAAGTAAAACCACAACGTTTACAGATATTTCAGTTCTTATTTGGAATTTTGAACCTCTTCCAAAATGTTAAAGAATTGCCCACACGGTGTAGAGTTAATGTACCAGTTGTCAGGAACCAAAACACTCCTCTTTACAAGAGGACGAAGCCAGGAGTCTGCAAACACTTCTATCTGTAGAGTGAATGGACTGTTCACACTATATACGAAAAGTAACGTGAAATAATCGACTGTAGATGTGAAAGAAATTGTACTACAAATGTTCAGTGCAATCATGATAAATTTCGTATAGCATGAAGGTCACAGCTCATTTTTGAAAAAACTTCAAAAAGAATTTGTTTTTTAAACATACAAATAAAAGTATTTTAATTAGAGTAAGCTTGTAGAGCAATCTACCTTCAGATAAACACTCAACTTATCTACAGATATGAACTCAAATTTAGATGTTTATGATTGGGGCAAGCCACATAAGTTATTACAATATAGAGCTAATAAACTAAGGTCTTTGAAGGGGCCTGACAAACAAGAGCTTTTTCTAAACATATCGTATACGTTATAGTCAGAAACGGTACTCACAAGGTTTTCCATTGGTTCTTTTGCGAGATTGCTGCTTTTGTTCTGCTTTCTACTTTTTCCCTGCCCCCCGAACAGGGCAGGAGCTCTCCACCTTGAACCTTTCATTTCACCGCCTCTCACTCCTCAATTCTAACATGCAACTCCACTCTGTAGAAGCAGTTTGCGATGAACCATGTCCATGTCGGGAGAAAAAGCTTCATTAACTGCCTACTGAGTGCGACTACGGAACAGATCCAAACAGAATTTGCTTGGCATAGAAATCCCAGAAAACCAATTGGGATGTCTTGTTGCCACCTAAATAATTAGCAAAGACACACATCGTTGATGTTTACTGTCTTCAAAAAAAAAATTTGACAATTCGGTTATTCACATTGGCAGGGTAGATGAAATGCTGCCGACCAAGTTTTAATTGAGTTCAAAAGAAAGATGAACTAGTTCTAATCGATAAATAGATTTTCTTCTTCTTCAGCTCTGCCAAAAAGAATGAATTGCGCAAGGTAAACAATTATTTAGAGAAAACTCTAAAGCAATCAACAATGGAATCAAAAATAAAGGTAAAGCCATAGAGCCCTACAAGACTGTCATGTCTGCAAATCATGAAAATTTTGCAATAGAGAAATGTGGGGCTTCCATTGACAAAAAACATCATTGGATGCATGGAAATTTCCAATTACCTTTGTACATGTTCTTGCTGTGCTAATGGGTGTGGGGAAGTCAAATGCCTTTACACGAGTGACAATGGCGATTTTGCAAGCTACATAGCTAGAAAAAGTTATTGTCTGGAAAAAGTTGATGACACATTCCGACTGAGAAGAAAGCATCAGTATTATTATCAAGAACAAAAACAATTGCAAGTAACTGGTAGACAATGTTGTGACTTTGTTGTGTGTGTACTCAGCTGTGGTAAGCCTACATTATTTTTGGAAAGGATCTTTTTAGATATAATTCATTGGGAAGCTACTGTTCCAAAGGTAACCAAAGTTTGGCAAATGTGCATTCTACCTGAGCTTATTGCACGTTGGTTACAAGAAAACAGCACCTACCACATTTACAGCCAACTCAGCCAGGAACAAAGTCCTCTTCTATTTGTTACTGCAGGATGCAAGTTCAAGGAAGTACTCTAAACTCCAATACCCCCAACGTGCTTAATAAAGGAGTTACATTATGTATGCTTACGAATTTCTGATCCAGTCCCAAGCGAGTGGTACTGCCCTAACTGTTGTTTGCTACCTGAATTCCAATGCAAGGAAAGTAGAAAAATATCAAAAGAAGCCTGTTTAAAGAGCCAACACAATGATGAGGCTTTGAAACTGAATACTCACTCAAAGTCAACAGAGAATGAAAGCAAACATGATAGATAAAAATCACTGAATCCAATGATGTATAATTTGATGTCTTTTATGCTCACGAAATGCAAAAAAAGTCAAGAAGATAAAGTGTGCGGCTTTATGACATCAGGTGGTTTGCAGATGTTTGCTGCCGTCTTTGTTTTTGTTTGGTTTGTTGGCAACGTATACTGAAGATGAAGGAAACTTTCGGAACAACAATGAGAAGAGGAGAGAAATATTGCAAAGCTGATGCTGCTGGTAACAGAAGTTGCCAGAACACAAGTTATACTAATGGAATATCCATGCATAGATTCCCAAAAAACAAAGAAATGCGTAGAAAGTAGACAAATTTCGTTCGAAGGCACAGGCCTAACTTCTCACCCACCTCCACTTCCCATCTATATTCCGTTCATTTTGCACCAAAATCCTTTACAAGAAGACTAGACCTCAGAGTCAGCGATGGAATGAATCTGAGTTGGACACTCCAATCTGCAGCTTTTCCAACAGAAGATACTGTCATTTCAACAGCCGAAGAGAAAGAACCAACAGTTACACCTCGTAAGCAGTGACAGGTTAGGGCCTCAAATCGTTACAGTTTCTTGAAAGAAGAGAACCTCTATAGTTCGCTGTATGCACTTTTGCTGTTGCCAGTTCGGCGAGTCCACATGATGTATGTTAGTATTAAATTAAGGATATTGAAATATTTCAAATTAACCTAGCTAGCTGATGTGTTAAATGTAATTACAGTCTGCAGTTTTTCTGTGTTTTTTGAACTTTTTTACAAAAACACTTAATTTTTCTGTCATGAATCTGTTCCAAATTATGGGAATTATTTCAGATATTTCCCAAATAATTTTAAACATTTATTCAATATCTTTCTTCACTGAAGCTTGTGCGAAGCTTGGTAAATGATCAGCTGCCACCAAGCCTAAATGAAGACCATGATGAACCCGTTACCCTTGAATGTCTTGAATGCAAAGAGCTGAAACTAAAGCTTAGAAGGTGTCAGAGAAACTTGAGTAAAGCACGGTTGGCCAAGGAAAAAAAGGAACAATTGCTAAAGGTAAATTTTCGAATATAAGATGTTGACATTAGGATGATTTTTTAGAGGAAAGCTTGCTCTGTGATGAGGAAATGAATGAATGAAATGAATGAATGATTTTGAACTAGAAGATAATAAATGTTATTTATCAGATGATGAAGAAGTAGATGCTAATTAACAGTCAAGAAACAAAATAAGGTTTGTTCCATTCATAAAAAATTTTTCAATATTATCAATGATTATCAGTGCTAACAGTTTTTCGAAATTTAGCATTAAATCTGGATGATAAAAATTTCTGTAACACTAGCTCATAGGCCTTCATCAACATGTTGGGTCAATCATGTATATTTTTACCTGAAAGTATGCCAAAAACTTCTGTGTTTTCCATGGAACTTAAGACAACTAGGTTCCTGATTTTAGATTACCTTTTAAAAGAATTTTGATCCAATGCTTGAGATAGCATATGAAAACCACCTTGGAATACATTATTTACTTTTCAGCGTTGGTATTGGTGTTACTGACTGACGGAAAATGAGCCAAAATTCATTGTGTTCTATTCCATGCTGTTGCAAATTTTCTCCATGTTCTGTTTCTATTGCAAATCTGATGGACCAGCAATTGAAATGTTCAAAAATGGAACAATGGTGACTGTGATACAAAGCTGTAAAAAGTGTGGACGCTGTTATAAATGGCAAAGTTAGCCATTAATATTTAGCAAACATCCTGCAGGAAATATTTTGGTTAGTTGTGGATAGCTGGTTGCAGGAGCTTCGATAAGCAAAACCATATTGATTTTCAAGCACATCGGAATTTCAATATATAATATTCGTACCTACTTCCATCATTAAAGATAATTTCTTTTCCCTACAATTTTAAAAAGCTGGCAGGTATATCAAGATAAGCTGTATGAAGAGGCAAAATCACAGAATGAATTGACTTGGTCAGGAATTGGTAGATTTGATTTGATCGGGCATTCAGCCAAGTACTGTGTATATTCAATGTTTTCTCCTTCCATGATGAAGATAGTTCACTTTAAGCCACTTCATATTCACTTTCATTATGTTTACTGCAAAGCGTCACAAACAATAACATTTAAATAGAGTTAAATTTTCGGAGAATTTGAATATGTAAATCTTGTAAATATGGTGCCACAAGTACCACTATTTGTTGAAACTAGTTGGCAAACTCAGTGTTTTTTACGTTATATGTATGTATATAATGGCAGATCCAACTTGGTTTGTCACATTGGTTTATAGTATGTGCTCATGCGACTTTTGACCCCAGAAATTGACTCAAAATATTTGTGGCAATTCTATGTAAAAACAGATTTATATGATTCTTATTATGAATTAGTATGAATTACTCATTAGCTATCAATACTATTTAATGAGCTGTTAAAACTTATTCAATATTTAGCTATTGCTTACTTGAAAATATGAGCTGTAATATCGGATTATATTATATTTATGTTCTTCAAACATGTATACACATTAATATTACAATATTTTACATATTTATGTATACATATTTCAGTCAAACCAAGTACAGCTGGGTTGTAATGTCCCCATTCCAGAATTTACGTCAGACATACATGCTGGTATTCCAAAATGGCTGAGAGAACAAAATCCCGAGATTATACATTATTTTGATGTATGGCACTTGGCAAGAAATTTTGTAAAAAAAGATACAATGGATGGAAAGGAAAAGGCTAGTGAAAATCTGTTGGAATGGCTTAAAGCAATTAGGAATAATTTGTACTGGTGCGCAACCTCAACTACTCCTGTTCTTGAAGACATGATAAAAGCAAAGTGGCTTTTTCTGATGCTGCAAATAAACATGATGACCATCCAGATTTGCTGTTTCCCAAGTGTGCTCATGAGATTTGTAGCGCAGAGATTGGATAAAAAGTTGTTTTGGTAAAAAGGCTATATTTTTTTGTCAGGTGGCCTATGTAAGGATCATGAAAGTGTGAATTTCAATATTCCATGTAAGGTTTGGATTAAATGCTTGGTATTTATATGAAATGAATATGCAAAGTTTTGTAATATGAATTTCAGCTTTAAAAGTTTTCTTAAATCAGCAAAATATATGCATATATTCCTGTATGAAGAAATTGTGGTCATAGATTCAATGCGAAATCTTCTTACAATCTTTCAGGGACTGTGGTTTATAACAAACTTCTTTCTATTGTGACCAACCCGCAATTGGTAAATACTATCGGAAAACTTTCAGGGGATGGGCAAACAGGTTGCATTGAAGGTTTTCATTCTACGCTAAACCACTGGCACCCAAAAATGATTGGATTCCTTTATACTGGGTGGGTTTGCAGGTTAATAAATTTTATATAAGCTTATATTGAAATAGAAATACATTATGCCCCTCTATCTTGCTGTTTTCTGCTTTATTATGAAGCTGTGATTTCCAAGATCTAAACAAGTTTTGTTTGACGCATTATGGTTCTTCTAATTGTGTCTGTGAAAAGTATATGCTAAGTGTGAAAAGTATATGCTAAATTGCAGTATGTGTTGAACTGTTTAGCAAAAATTTTAATTATATCAAATTATTATTTGATTTTGCAGAAAAACCTATTTGTATATATAAATCTTGTATATATTTAAGAACTATAGTTGCCATTCTGTATTTCAATGAAAATATCAAACAGGAGAGAATTAAAACCAAAGATGGAGAGTCTTACTTCCATGTTGTTTATCCAAAATACAAATTTTGGGAGGAAATAGTTCACGAGGTAAGTTTTACGCTATTTACATGTGTGTTCTCTGGTAACACTGGGTGTCGCAATACGATCTTTACCACCCAACCAACTTATAATAATTAGTTGTTTTCACGACAACTTTTCAAAAAAGTCCCATATTGATCTATGAAAATTTATGCTAGAAAATCAATCACGCGTTTTAGTCTGGAGTATCTGGGTACTTCACTCGGCAATGTTTAGACAAACAAGTTTTGAAGTGACTTCACACAACAAGTCATCAAAGCCTTGTTCGCTGAAGTCTTTGATGTTTGTTGAAGTTGAAGGGGAATCAAATGCAATTCATTTCTGCCTTCCAAGGATGTCGAAGATGTATTAGCAATGATATTCAGTCAGGAAAGACAGAACGTATAAAGTGTTACAAACATATCCCACCCTTTTGCTGAAATAACTGCTAAAACATAAACTGGATGAACTTCTGAACTTTTGAAATGATAGATGAACTTTTCATTCCTTATATACCAAGCATTTTACATACATTGTATAACAAAACTTAACAAGGATGCCCACTGACAGCAAGGCATTTTCTGCTGTTAGACAACTAACTCCATATGGCCCTGATGTTAAAATAGAAAAGGAGGACTGCATAAATCATGTATCAAAGAGAATGGGATCTGCCTTGAGGAATCTAGTGGCTGAGTCAAAAGCACAAAAACAGCCAGTTTCTGGAAAAGGAAAAATTACACAAGAAAAGATGCTGAAGATCCAAATTTATTATGGACGGGCGATAAAAAATCATGCTGGGGATATTCCACTTCTAAAAAAGCGCATCGTGGCCATTTTGCTACATCTTTCATTAACAGATGATTTGCCTAAACATGCTCATTGCCCTCCTGGACCATGGTATTTCTGGCAAAGAGCTTTGGCTATCATTAAGTTCAAGTTATGTTATCATTCACAGCTTTCACTTCTTACATTAAGTCACGGTGTGTATAACAGTGATAAACAAGTTATTTGATTACCATAACATTGGGATATTCCATCTTATTATCACCTCATTAAGTCAACAGCAAGCATTGTTCTCATAAAGGTTTAGCAGCTGTCATTCCTGAGCTTCTAAGGGCATAACGCGTTTAACATATTCCAAATCTTCACCAGAGCATTTGAAACACCTGGTAATCACAGAGAACATGAGACATTACCAACAGAAGTTGGCAAGAAATTGGTTCCTATATTTAAGCGATTATCAGATGATAGTCTATTAAAACAGTGTGTAAGGGACAAAACGTAGAATCCAAATGAGTCACTGTAAAACATTATTTGGAGACTTTGCCCAAAAACTACCTTTGTTGGAAGAAAAACATTAGAAACTGCAGTCATGCTAGCAATTTGTCAATTTGCAACCGGGGCAACATTCAAAGTTGTTCTCTGCCAAGTTCTGAGTCTCTCTCCAGGGTCAACTTTAGAACTGTCAGCAGCAAAAAAACCAAGAAAGGTTAAAAAAGGCAGAATTAGCTGTAAGAGCAGAAGCAAAAAAGAGAAGAAGGAGCCTGAAATATAAAAAATGACCAGAGCAGAAAAGGACAGTGCAAGAAGGTGAACAATATGCTGCTGAAAAATATAATGCATGAGAATTTTCAATTATGTGGTTAAAAGTAATAATTTTTCACATGGTATATATTTTATTTCTAATTGAATTCTAAGAAAAGTGACATTTCTCTTGAAGAAAATTGAAAACCTATTAATTCTAGCTTGCAAGCTCTTCATACATTAGTTTTAAAACTTTAATCAGCATTTTCTAATAATAATGATTTCGGGAAAATTGGTAAAGCTTAGTGCAAAGAAATATTTCACCCCCTGAATATAACAAGACATGTCTATATACCAGAAGAAACCTTATACTTCAGAGAATGCACAAAAGGCCTTTTTTTTGCATTAAATATCAAATTGTTATAGTATTGCACTGAGAAGGTGATGCATAGCCGAAAAACAAGAAAATTTGTAAAATGTGTAACAACAAAGTACAAGATTACAAAATTCCATTTAAAGACCTTTTGTGCACTCCTCAGGGTCCAAGCAACTGTTTGATGTGTCATTTTGGATTGTATGTTTAACTACAACTAAGAACAGCTTGCACTAGAGCAATGCATGTTTTCCCCAATTCATTACCGGTTACCATAGCAACTGCAAGTTATTTTTAAAAGGGTAAAAAGTTGCCCCAGAATCCGAAATTTTAGCATTGTATCTTTTAAAACAAAGAACTTAGAATTTGGACCAGTAGCCTACCAAGGACTGAGAGCAGAACCTTGATGAAGTCCGACCCTGGTCATAAACTCATCCGAGTTACCAACACAGCCCTTTACTGTCCAGTTATTCAAAATTCATTTGAACAAATTATCTTTCTGGTAATTTACACTCTAAATGCATATCTAAAAATGAAAATTATTTTTTTTCCAAAAATTTCATTATATTCTATTGTTTTTTATTGGTTGCCGTATGGCAACTATGGACATCAAAGGTGAAAACACAAAAAATATATGTTTCATAAAATTAACAGAAAATTATAAGCATTATACATTCATACAAAAGCAGTAAATTGGAACTAAAATCCACTAAATAGTATTGTTCTAAAGTGTTAAATTGACTCTTTTACAAATTATAAAAGTCGCAAAAACAGTTTTTATTAGAAGTGAGACACAAGCACACTACTTTTTTCACAGAAGGCACGCACGACTGTAACCCGTTTTGCAAAGCCTGCATTTATTTTGCTTCTCATAGTAAGGCCAGTGACCCAGCTGGTCATATCTTGAATCAGATCACATTTGGAATGAACTCCTATTTGGTCTGACAACTGATGATTTGGTCATTGCCTTTCCTGCTTTTCTCAAGGCAATCTCTGCTTTTTCAGGTACTTTCATCTGTGACCAAAATCTTCTGTAAAGTAACCAGCCATACACTTTTGCAATGTCAACTGCATGAAAGAGGATTACAAGATACCATCGTTTGGTTTTTATCTTGCATCTATACAGTGCTATCAGCATATCTACCAGGTCCACACCCCCCAATGATGTGTTGTATGCCTTGACAATCATTGGGCATGTAACATCTACATGCGTTTTACTGGATGAATTCCATCTTTTAACAGTAACTGTTTCATCAACATTGAGGTATGTTGACACAAGTGTAACAAACTTGTTGTCAAACAGCGCAAGGCAAACATCCCAGTAACCTGGTCTTTTTGGAACCCAAATCTGCCTCTTCCATCCTTTTCATCTCTGTTTCACTTTTCAGGGTACAACCAGCAAGACGATTATTTCTGATTGTTGCTGTCGTTAAAATGCCCCTTTTTTGAGTACCAGGCAAAGATCTAACGTTGCAAACCAATTGTCAAAAAAAATTATAAATGCAACCAGTCAACACTTTGTCACAGAGCTTTAGAACAACATTTTTGCAGAGGTTTTTTCACCTCCCGCACTAGCAGCTAAGGTATAAAAGAAAAAGTCATAAATCATGCCACTCTGACCTGCTCTCACAAAGTCCTTGAAGCTCCATTTCTGGGGTTTTTCAAGGATTGTATTGTCTTATCCCACTAAACTTTGTCTTGGCAGGGAGAATCTGCTCATAGATGGATTGGTACTCTTCCTATTAAATTTTTTGGCAATTCTCACGCCAAGATTGGAGAATTGGATCAATATTGAACAGCTTGTTGCCTTTATTCTATTATCATTTGCATGAAGAAACTGTCTTGACTTTCTGTTTCTGTTTAATGCCATCACCTCAACAATATGAGAGTATCTTGTCTTACCTGCCCTGAAATTATCGTATTTTGGCTTTTTTACTATGCCCATCTTCAACTGGATCCCTATAAGCTGCTCAATTCCATTTTTGTGGGTCAGTTTATTTGCTCTCCCAGCTGATTGGTCGTGGAATCAAGGTTGTATCTAACTTTGCATTTTGTCTCCATCACTTATGAACTTAAATTGAAAAATAAAGTTTTTAAATCAAGGAACAGTCCAACAATGCAAAAATCGTTATTGGGTTTCAGTAAATTCGTCAAGAAGACATGGTAACACGACTGTAAACATACTTAGGCCCATTTGACAAATTCGACCTTGAATGACCATAGTTGCCAAGTGGCAACCAAATTGTTAGAAGCAAATAAATGTAAGAACCAGCCTTTTAACAAATAAATGTTGTCTTTCACATCAACATATAATCTTTGAGAATAGACTATCCAGTGATAAGCAATATATTTGCGAAACTTTTAGCGATAAAATTTCCAAATGATGCAAGCCACTGAAAACTGTTAAAACCACCACTTCTCCCTGCAAACAACAAAACAAACCATTCAAAACATTCAATACAAAAAAAAAGATATCTATAGCAACATCAGAAAGAGATTTGGTAAGTTAAATCACAGACTACCTATACAGAACAACCAATGAATATTTAGTTGCCATATGGCAACTGTGGACAGTAAAGGGTACTGGTGAGATTAGAAAATTTGCACCGCCTCCTCAGGGACCGTGGACAGTCACAGAAAAACTGCCAAATGGAGTTAACTTTGAAATCATTAACGAAAAAAAATTAAATCATCAAAACAATAGTTAAAGAACATTCATTCGATATTTCATAGGAAAGTTATTTAGCAGACAGCCAAAGTAACGCTAGTGACCAAAGCTATGACTATAGCCCTGATACTGACGACAATAACCAAAACAGAGAACATCAAGTCAAGCATAGTCAATACCCGTTTAGAAACAGGAGAGCAGCCATTTATATATAGGAGGGATAAAATGTAGGGTTATACCCCTGTGACTGGACATACTTTTCTTCAAATGCCACAAGTCAAAATAATGTTCTATTCCATCCTCTCTTCCCCACATATGTTTGGCTATTTAAGTGTGACGGTCGAAAACAAAAACACCAATATTGAACAAACTTCATACTCCATCAAGGGGCTGCTTCCAACTTCATTTCTCTGCTAATAAATAAAATTCCTTGATTTCCTGCAAATGAGTATATCTTTTAAGCAAGATAAAATCAGATAATATTTATATATTTCGCAATCCATTCAGCAACTTTTTTCTGAATGTTTTCATCATCACGTCTATCATCAATCAAAGTAGCTTTCAGATTCGGTTTTGTTGTCCACAGATGTTGCAAAATAGTGGCTTGGATCACACTGTACCTGTACTAGTTCAAAATGGATAAGCTTTTGATTGTTACAACACATGACTGAATATGCACCATATTTGGCACAATGCCCCATACTGCCATGTTGTCAATCTCCACAGATCACAAGGTTCTCATTTGATTCCGTTAACAAATCAAGCATATTTTCTTGGTACTGCTTAATTGCATACAGAGAAATGGCTGGAAACAGCTTTTCCTGGAGGTGAAAAAGATCTCTTCATTTTCCAAGCCAAAAAATTTATTTATTTCATTTCTGATTATGGAAAGATTGTGACGAGGCAAAAAAAAATGCATAACCCAAGCAAAGTAAAAAACACACTGCTTACCCTCTGGTGTTTGAAGAATGTTTTCAACGATATGCATGCAAGTCCCATGTGGAAAATATTCGTAGCACTTTTGTGGCAGTTCCTCCAGCAAGCAATATTGCAAATGACAACAACAGATTGCCAGCCAGAATACGATTCCCTTCCATTTGTGGTTGGCTTCTCCATACATTCTCCCTCTTTCGACATTTGGGATTTGCACAAAGGATTCGAACCTCTGCCATTGTTCCTATCTTTTTGTCTCAAGCAATAGATTGTCCTCTTTGCAGACAGGACAAAACTGAAGCAACAGAAGTAGTTGAGATATAAATACAATGAATCCGGGCGCTTTCCTTGTATCAGTCTATTCCGGGTATATGCTAAAATAATGAAAAGAATAAAGAGTTTATGATTTTGTATATTTGGAGAAGTCTATGATTTTGTTCATAAAAGATGGTCTTATATGGAGGGTTTAGTTTAGCAGCTAAAAAAATTAAATCTGTATTTACCGTTCTGGTTCATCTTCCTCTGATTCTCCATCAGAGACTTCTTTATCCTCTACAAAGCTTTTATCGGTGTCATCATCTTCTTCAAAACTCTCATTTTCATCTGAGACACTTTCAGCAATCTCATCTACCTTCCTTGTTTCTATCTCATCCAGATATCTTTGTCAAATACATTTTGGGTGGTTTTCTTTGTCGCTTTCTGCCGCATTTTTCTTGTTTTCCATTGCAAAATCCTCAACCTTCTTCTGTTCGACTTCAGTTGATTTTGCAACCTCCTATTTTGTTCATTGAGAGTGTTACAGGAAATACAATCCAATTGGCTTGGCACACTGCATCTTGAAACTGATAAAAGACAACAAGTGTGTTTTAAAACTTCTCTAATTTGTAAAATGTGGCAGAGATAAATGTTTGTAAATTTATTTTATTCATTTCAGTTTATTTTAAAATTCCAATACCAAACCTTATTCAATATGCAACAAGTGACTAAGACTATATAACAAGAATACAAAAGTTGGAAAACAAAATATTGCTATAAATGAATATAGATAATTGATATTTGTATTGCGGGAGTTTCTTAAGGAGGGGCTCTCACAATAGGTAAACTAAACATATATTCAAACCAGTTAAATCCTAAAACATACCAGCTCTGTGTGGTACTGTATAGACTTATCTAAGTCAGATAATTCCTCTGCAGCAAATTCAATGTCTGCATTTGCAATTTCTGAAACACCAGTTTCTTGAGCAGCTTGCATTGATTCTTGTACAGCTTTTATAGTCTACAATATAAATTATTGCTTTGACATCATTATGCGATAGTGAAACCTTAAAATAATCCTTGGCTTTACCTAGATACTAGTTTTAACTTCTGCTACCCTTAACCCTCCATTCCCAATCCAGATCGAAAGGTATGTATCATTTGGATCATAAAAGTGATAAATATACAAGTCAATATAGCACTGAAAAGACCATCGCTAGTACTGAATAATTGTATGTTTCCCTTCGATTGCACCAATGCAATTCGGGAAATTCCATCTCTCTTCGAACTCTCAGCTAATTTTTTTCCAGTCTCCTGATGGCTGGAGTACTTTAAGAAATCCCTCTTTCTGCAACACCATCCATAACACACTACAATTCTACCAACCGTGGTTCCGCTCATACTATAGCTGGCAGCGATAGTATTGAATGCATCACCTGTTACAAGGAAACGCAATGTAACACATAAACGTTCAGGAGGCTGAATTGGTTCCTTTCTCATAGATTCCTGAATCAAATGAGGAGCAACATATTTTAATAATTCTTTGAATCTTGTAGCTGACATTCGAAACATCTGAAAAAATAATTCGAGACCCTACACTTGTGTTTGTCGAATAAGCTAATGGTATTCACCTTTAACTTTTCGTTGCCTGTAAATTTCTCTGACCCAACCATCTCTTTCTGGGTTGTTTCGAGTAGAAATGGCGTTCTACTTCTTCAGGTTCCATCAGTCTTTGTCTCATGAAAAGAAGTAACAATAACTTTCTTCGCCGATTTCCAGCTGCCATGTTTGTTTGTAACTTTTCGCGGGTTTTCAAAGCTGTTCTTGTGTTTCTGGCGGTCATGCTATCTCCAGTTGCACGTACGATTGTGGAATTTGACAAAATCTGACCGTGTAAGAGCAGCTTAAAATGGATTTGTCTTTTCCATTTAGTAGGAAAAAATGCAAGTGGTGTTTTCAATAGATATAATTAAAATTTATCATACGATTACCTAAAAATGGGGGTTTATCTACACATAACTATTAGTTGGCACCTGCAACAGAAGTACGCTGCTTTGAAATAAGACAAAAATTTAATAATGAAGTTTGTGAAAGTTACACATCGGGTCACACAAAGGTATGTTTACAGATAGATGTATCAATAAATTATTTTGTAAATTTGTACATTAGTTTAGCAATATTTTGTAAAACACATTTTATTTGCTTCTTGGTCTTCTTGACAACTTAAAGATTCCTCTGCTCATAAATGAGTTCATTTTATGCACATATGATGTAGTCTAGAATGTGGTTAACAAATAAATGTAATATAAACAAATAAAAATAACAAATAAAAACTCATTTTCGCTCTAATTAATCGCCCTAGAGAAGAAGGGGCTGCTTTATTGAAATCAAGAGTAGCCCGCTGATTTTAGATCAACAAGGATATGGAGTTCCTTTTCACTGATGATCAAAACCGCAAAATTCAACGCATCAGTCAACTTATGTTACGTTGTCTACTCTGTTATATTCTGTTAATTTTCCTTCAACTATAAGCATTTCTAAACAAAAAATTAGTTATAGTTTATATGAATCAATTATTCTTCTTTTTAGGGCAGATAGGACTACCCTGCACTTCCGAGTCATGGGCAAACGGCAGGAGAAAACCAGGGAGAATAAAAGCAAAACGCGGGCAAGGTGACTAATACTACATGATACTACACGGATTTTGCCTTGTCAATGAAACCCTTTTCACTTCTTGACAAAGTATATTTTTGATTTTAGATGGACACTGACAACTTTGGGGCTCAACATGCTTTATATCAAGAGCACTGTATACTTAAGGGCTTAACAAGCCCCTGGGTCCCAGCGCTTTCATAGTCCCTGTCATTATCCTGTGCTGTTTTCATGTTAATCATAATTCTTTGATGGAAATAGAGAAATATTTTTCATGATAGTTTTATTTAATTGTTTATTCGTCAATCATTGCAGTCAACTAACTGTTTCTATACATTTTTCAGCACTGATCACAGAGCCTGGATCAAGGCTCCCAGAACCCAGATCGGAACTGATGCGGAAAAAAATGTTTAGATAAAAAATAATAGAGGAGGGATAATAAAGAATGTTTTTATTTTTAATAGTTGATGAAAAAAAATTATAAGCCAAAAACGTGTTTCTTTTTATGTCTTGGGTCTCTTCTCT
Organism: Rhopilema esculentum; assembly: GCF_013076305.1. The sequence goes on along the minus strand of NW_027019384.1, from coordinate 908,810 downwards.
ATCATTACTCAGGGCCAAGAAGGCGATAATGTAAGTCACTGTTACTATAAGTCACTTCCAAACATTTTCAGAACCAATTCCAAACAATCCAAATATCATAAAAACTTGTATGAAAAAATCTACCAATGTGTATTAAGCCTTCGATAAATATGAAGCATTTATTTCAGTAACAGTTCAGCTTCAAGGGGGTAAGAATGCTGTCTAACTGTGGTACGATGTTTGACTTGTATAAGGTGAGAATATCCAGTGAGAATTGAAATTCTGTCAGACATGCTGTGTGAGTTTTCCTGGATACAGTTTTGTGAGATTCAACAAACTATGGCAAAAAATGAAAAACATCTTCATCCCCTGGTTAATCTAATACCCAGATTGTGCGGTACTTTATAACACAACACGGTTTCCGTGCATGCCATTGATTTGTATACATTGAACGAAGAATCACAGGAAGCTCTTTCAATTGCTTGCTTATATAGATATATTGATATATCCAAAAGTAACACCCTCAGATCAAACAATCCGTTTACAAGTTGAAAAAAGCACCAGAAATTGCGAAGTTAAAAGTCGAATAAGAAAGAAGGTACTTTATCATTTGCTTTCTTCTTAATCTTTAAATTGTTTGAGAGAAACCGTGTAATTGAAGTTTGCTGGGGGGAAGGGGGGTTTGTGTAGAGTAATGCGATGGTACTGTGCAGAAATACACCTTCATTTAACATCAAGGTTTAGAATTACATCTTCATTTAACATTAGGGTAAATTTATACGATCAAAATCTTGCAAACAAATAGCTCAGAAACTTTTCAATTATAATGCACCCTTTTATAACAAAACAAGGTTCACCCTTTGTACACCAGTTTCATAATTCTGTGGCAAATCATTTTGAAATTTGTTGTTTGTTCATTCTGCAAAAGATTGGGGACTTTTGAAGTTGCTTCCGATTTTCAAGAATTTTTCTTTGCATCTTCAGTTTTATGCCAACCAGCTGATAGCATTGATATAAAATGCAATAATAACAGAGCTCCAGTTTCAAAATTTGATGATTTGCTCATGTTTTTCCACTCACTATTGAAGTTTCTTAAGTTTTCCTGAATGTCCAGTGGAGAACTCATTTCTTATTGCTAATTTCTTATAGAAAAGGATTTGCTAATTGATTTGACTTACTTTACTAAAGCTTGATTTTTTCTGTTCATTTGTTCTCTCATCTAGAATATTATGGATCCTTCATTAATGGAGAGATTAGAGTCATTGAAAATGGACCGAACAAACGAGATGCTGGTCTAGAGGCTCTATATAATAGAGGCAGGTATTGCGTCAATATTGCAAGATGCAACAATGAACAATAGCTTGCAGGACGAATCTATAGACAATCATATTTTAGAATTAGATGTTAATTTATCTCAAAACAGGAACTAACAATCGCAAAAGATTTCTTTTTTGTGTTTTATCTCTACCTATCAAAGACATTACACATAAAGACATTCTACTTTTAGTCAGTTGCTAAACCTCTTCAACAAAAGGATTGCAAGGTTAAAGTTTGCCGCATGGACATTACATCGAGTATTACTGAATAGTAATGGGAGAATGTTGAATTTTTTTTTTCGATAATTAGAGCTTTTTTCAGTTAAAGGACTTGTGGCTCTAACTGTAGTCTTAGAAAACTTTTAAACAAACCCCACAAATTATAGCCCCAAACAATATCTAATCAATAAACGAGGAGGTAAAGTATATAGAGCCCTATGAAGTAAACAAAATAAGTCAATTATAAGTATTTTGCATTACAGCTAACTAGATTTCAAAGAAACGTGCTCACAGCAAACTCTAACCATGGATTCCATCCATAAGAAATCAATTTTGGTACTGCTGTAGTCATGCTGAAGAGAACAAGCTTAAGCTACAATATCTCTGGATCAGACTTCTCCACCAAGTTTCCAATGACCATCAGTTCTGTAAACATTAAGAAATGCTAGAACCATGTAGCAATAAAGAATGACTAGAGACTGGTAGTTCAACCATGAAACTGGCCTAGCAAGTTTAGGCCCTTTTCAGACTGCATCAGTGGGGAAGGTGCGTCATGAGGTGGAAACTGAAATTACTGTGTTACCCAGAAATATCAAATATTTTATCGTTGTATTTAACATAGGTTTTTCTGTGGAAAGTGTAAAGCAGATCGTTTGGTTTGTGCCCTAGAATTTCGTTGCTGCACAGAAGTTGCTGAGCTAATTACAATTTGACTTTTCAAGGCAGAGAGGATATTCCATTCATAATTGAACACAAAGATTACACTGTAATGACAAATGAAGTCGGACTGATGATGACCGGCCCCTTATTGAAAGAAAAGAATGGTCGACTATAAAAAAAGAGCAGGACAAAGCAAAAAATAGTATGTGTGCTCTTGTATCTTTTTTCCAATGCACCTTTACCAACCAGATGAATTTTTCATTACAAGCAAAGCATACAAAGTATTATGCTGCAATTAAAGCACAACTCAACAAAAAGAAAGGTGATGAAGTCTTAGTCCTACTAAGATTCAGCAGTCAGAAATTATGTTTAATAAGTAATGTTTCACGAGAATCCTACCAAAGCCCTATTGAGGTTTATGATCCTTCACCCATGAGTCCCCAAAATTTACCAAGTATGGGAGAGGTTTTTTGAACACTCGCCAAAATAACTTCAGAATATGGAATCAGCAAAAAACTAAATTCTGCGATTTAAGTTATGAAAGCAAATTCAAATTGAAGACATTTTTTTATTCATCATTAGATATTTGTGGGCAGTTGCATATCGTTGGGTAGTAAGGTGGATTTTTGGTTATCTGGGCTGGGACAACAAAAAAGCTCTTCCAGCATGCATCGACAACCATATAAGGGAAAAAAACAAGTAGCAAAAGCTGTAGGGTATGCCTCTGCTCAGGAAGGCAGTTACCTGCAAAAGGTAGGTACATTACGTATGTCACTGCATGTTGTTATTTTTATATAATGAAAGAGTTGCTGGAAAAAGTATATATATAACAATATACATTCAAATAAACGTTAAATATCAGTTCGATCAGCCAGATGCCTCTGCACATTAGAAGTGGTCTCTTGGATGACCCAACTTTGGCTTCTTGCATTTTCACAAGAGAGTGGGGCCTCTTGTCTTTTTTGGAACGATGCCATGAATGGCAGATGAAGGTGATGACTGCAGCTCTTGTTGCTATTTAACTATAAACATAATTAGGTAGAAGTAGAAATTTTGGGCTGCTTGAAATTTTTATTGACAAATAATTGTCCTCGTGAACAAGATAAAATTCACAGAGTTAAAACTTTACACAAATGGCCTATGCTAACTGTAACAAGGCATACCTCAACAGCAAATATTATCATACTTCAAAAGCAAAAAACTTGAATTGGAGGATGTAGGTGGAAAATCAGAACTTGCTCAGTCTACCATGTTAAGTATACTGCTGAAATCATGAATTTTTCCCCCTGCAAGACTTCATAGCTCTTTAACCATGGTAAAAGAACATTAATTCAAATGGGAAATTATGATGATGATCAAAACCTACTTGTTGAATAATATGCAGTCTGTATCGACTTTCTTTCATTCTGGTACCTGACTGCATCGGCTTTTGTTTGCCGTTCTGTGAACTGACTCGTCAGTGACTCTGGGACATCTCTGGTGTAATTATCAAATGCTTCTTTCAGGTTTTGCATTGATTTTGACAGCATTATCTCTTTGATTTCATTAACATAACCAGTTTAGAGCAAAAAAATTATCCTTAAAATTAAATCAGTTTTTAAGTCATTCGTTTTATTTTCTAGGGCCTGTGAAGTCTACTGGGAAGAAATCACTTGTAACAATAAAAACAAAAGTGCCTCACTATAAGTTGGAGGAATGGCAACCACACGCACTACTTCTTCTCCAATCTTGAACTTTTAGTAAAGAACATTAAGATAGTTCACCATCAGTGGTCCTTTTTCTTTCCCTTTGAATATTTTGATTGAAATGCATGGCAGCCAGTGCATGACTAAAAGTATTATAGAGAATGGATATTTTATTTATAGTATAGTATTTATGGAAAAAACAAAGAAATTGATTTCACTTTGCTTACATATAAAATCTTGTTTCTGTTGAGTGCTTCTGCCATACTTGTACAAGAAAAAGTTTTGATTCTCATGTTTTCAAAGTTTTCAGCAGGTAACAGAAATGAAAGAGGGGGTTGTAATATACCATATACAGTAGATACAGCACTAAGTTGTATCCAGATGAACATAAATGTATTTTAGCTACAGTCAGCTATGTTTGTTTTATCCATTTCGAATTGAAGTAGTTGCTTCCACAACTTAACAGCTCAAAAAAATGTAGCAAGCTTTTACAGTACAAGTTGGGAACAAAAGATATACCTGCAATTTGTTCCAAGCCAGGAAAAATGGGCCATCTTGGGATGCCACTGATTCAGCAAGGAATGGAAGCCCTTGAGGCAGCTTGTTTGGGCATCTGAGGATAGCTTTTCAATTTCTTTCAATATGCTGCCATTTCAAAATTAAACGAAGCTTGTCATGCTGTGGGGTTCCTTAACAAAAAAATAAACACTTTGAGTTTATTCATATATTCATATAATATAGCAAAATCGTTAGATAGATAGGGGGGGGGGGGAGTTAGCAGATAATTAACATTTTCAAAATGTCAGGAAAGCAATCACTACATATTTACTCAAATCTGAAATGCAGCATTTCAAAGGCAAAAAATCATGTACCAGAAATTTCATATACACTAATATAAATTGATTCAATTTTTCAACTTAGCTACTGTAAAAGCATTATATTATATTGAGTTATCTTGAATTTTGCAACTTTTATACATACTGTTATTTTTCTGGTATGATATGATTATGATTGCACCTCAATGTTCTTTTTTATTCTTTATTTCAAACCACAAGAATATGTTTCCAGGCAGATGTTCTCCAGACCACTTTACAATGATATTAAGTATGCAATTAAAGAGACAAACCTTTCAGTAAGGCTCAATTCCTTCATAGGCACATTTTTGGAATAAGAGGGGTCTGGATGTTCTGAATGTTGATCGGCAATATGATGCATTATTGACTTCCATTTTGCAATAATCAGTTCTCCAAAGTCTTGTTTTGTGGAAACAGCACAGAAATACAAGTGGTTTTGAATTCCTCTCATCCATGATTTCAAAATTTCATTTCCCTTTTCTTGACTTGCTGCTAGGAGTTTCTTTGTTATGCTTTTGGATACATGCCAGAAATCATGGAATTGCTCTGGCTCTGATTCCCGGGTCCATTTCACTATACTTTTGTGTCTGTCACTGATGAAAGAAGGTATCTTCAATCCAGCATTTTTCTGAAATTCAAAGCATCTCTTTGTACCAAATAATTCCATTGCATTAGAACTCTCTGCTTGATTGGCAAGAAAATGGGATATTGCAACCAAGTCACTTTATATTCAAAGACTTCAAAGCTGTACTTGTACTAAATGTCTCTCATCAATTACTGCATACAAAATATCTGCATACATCACTTACTGCATACAAAATACCGCTTACATATAGGTATTCTAGGTATATTCCTAATAAATATATTTTATTTATTTATAGGAAAAATGTATATCACCTGTACAACTTCAAAATGGACAATTTTTGAGATGGAGATGCAGAACATTGTATAAGCACCATATTTTGCCTTGTGCCCCATCGAATCAAAAAGTCCATCTCCTGACCATTAGACAGTCTTAAGATACTTCACTATTTCGATTAGTGATTTGCATTGCTTGTTCCATTGCAACAGTACAGAGGAAAATAAAAACTTTCTTCGATGAAGAAAAAAAGTACGCACTGATATTGTTATAATCCCATGTGTTTGAATATAAGAAGAACTTGACTTATGGAAACACCAGATGTCAAAATGGCAGGAATTTTTCCAAACAGCAATGGCTGACTCTTCCACCTGAACTCCTTGCTATATTGCCTGCAAGACTGGATAATAGTTGCCACTGATCCTGTTTGATGTATCTCAACATCGGGCTTATCTGCGTTCCAATAGAACAGAACTGGTTTAATATTGCCATCAGCATACCAAAGAAGACAATAAATTTGGGCTCATCAGTAGGCTTAGTCCCAGGATTACAACTGAAAAGGAGAATGAAGTGTTAGCATTTCATTCATTCATGTGAACTTTAATGTTGCTTATACTAAAATTTTCATTCAAGTAACATAGTATAATGTTCAAGAACTTTTTTTTGTTCTCTACCTTTTTCAGCAACTTATACCCAGGATTTATGAATAGTCAGCTCAACTATCTGACCCCTCCCTGTCCACCTCTTCTATGAAATTCGGCTGACCATTAAGAGAAACCAAGAGTAGTTAATTCCCTTTTCCCACTTTGTCTTGCTTTCACAGCCATGTTTTTGCTTGGACATGTAATATTACACAGCTTATAATGTTTACTTACTGAACTCTTTTTTTATTATCAAATTTTTCCATCAGTATCAAACACTTCTTTGTCTGATGCAAATTCTGTTTCTTCATGACTTGACCAGTCTGTATCCGATTCTTCAAGTTCAGTCTCGTCATGAGGTATTCTATCATATATTTCTGAAAATGTTCTTCTTGCTACACTCTCTTCGTCATCATCATCATCTTAATCACCATTGTGGTCATATTCAGGAATCTGCATAATAAGTCAAAGTACATTACAGCTGATTAAAAACTGTTTATATCAATCTGGTTTATAAAAAATTTGACAGTAAAATAAAAACTTGGTAGTGCCATGTCTCAAAAGTAGTGAGAAATTTTGCAAGTCAAATACAAGGACTTTGTGGCAATGAAGTTGTTGAATTCTAGTTTTCTAAAATTTAAAAAGAGTAACTTTACACAAGGAATCACCATACTTTCTTGGTCAGAAGGTCATTTAGCTTTTTGAGCAAGTCTAGGAAGCAGCATCCCCTAGCCCCATACCTCCCCACAGGGCCTTCTGAAACCCATTTGGTCAGAATATCTGAATCAAAACTTACTTCCTGTTTGGCATTTACTTTCAACTCATCCCTTCTTCGCTTCAGGTTGTGAATTCTCTTTTGTGAATGTAAGAATTTAAGAATTTTTCGTTGACGAACACCGCATTTTTCACAATTTTTTGTTGTGTTTCTTCTGCTTGGCATCGCTTCCTGGGCACTTTTGTGGTCACTTGGTTCATGTGATTGTGACATAACGTTTCTCTCAACAACTTGGTTGTCCTATCTCTTCTCTCGAATCATGTTGCGAAGAATCTATGTTCAAAGATACCAAAGATCAGCCTGATTTTTATTAGGTTTTGGTGCAAGGGTACGAAAAATAATCAAAGTGACCAGAAAGAAAAACTTGAAAATAATTTAGACTGGTAAGCCTATCAAGGAATATTTATCTGTCCTTTGTCACGAGCTTGGAGAGGCAAACTGTCTTGTTCTTTCCTAACATTCGCATCAATCGATGGAACAGCATCTGGTTTTAAATGAACTTTCATTTCAAGTGACAATGCTATATCTTGTCTCATTGTGTAACTGGCATCGTCAAAATGAATCTCAGATAGGCTGGTGGCGGTGAATGAAGTGTACCCATTGCAAATGTCGCACACAATCTTTAACATTATGTGGAAAATGAGGAATAGATATTCCTTTCATATGCTGACTATTTCTACAACTCATCGCGTTCCGGCCACCAGCATAACAATGTTTTCTTCCAGCAGGTACAGTGGAAGCTCTCGCACTCATGTCCGTCGCCATTACTAATTCAGCAAATTGAATGATTACTACCATCTCTATGACTACTACTTACTACATCATAATCGAAGGATCAAATAATGAACCATTTCACCTTTGATTCCTATTAAACCTAACCTTTGGAAAGCACTATTTTTGCAAAGGAAGAAGATATTTTCATTCTGTTTCTGGAATATTATACCTAGATACAAATTTTCTGTTTTTAGTGACAATGAAAAATCCAAACTCATATTGCATAAACACTTTTACGGATCCCAGCATCAAAGAAAGGATGGGACTGTTACCAAAATGATGTAAACATGTTTTTTATGCCTAGACACGATATTTCAAACATGTTTGTCTATAAAAATAGCATTCAGTAAGTTTCAACACTTCATAAACGCACTTTTTCCTTTTGCACAAAAACTAGACTTTATTTATCGAAATGAGGCTGAATGCCCCCAAAATTGACTGTATAACATTCATTTTCGAAATCAGCGTCCGAAGATTGACGAAATCCACCCTATGTCATAAATATCCAGGAGATTTCCGTTGTCTGCAACCGGCTTCATGACCCAGGGTAAAAGTGGGTAGGCTGCATCTGCTGTTATATTTAATGGCACTTTAACATCTTTTATATTTTTTGGCATTTCCCCAACAAATAGAGAGTTGTTTTGCCCTTTCTCAAAAACAGAGGAATTACTAAAGACACAAGCATCATGAACTTTACCTGGCTAGCCAACATAAAAATCAATAAATTTATAGCTGCTGTCCATTACCCCTTGTAAAATAATTTTGTACCAGCCCTTACGGTTGTAATAATCTGCATGGTAGTCAGTTGGTGCCTTGATTGGGGAATGTGAGCCATCAACAGCTCCTGGACATTGTGGAAAATCCCACTTCTTCTGAAATCGATCCACAACCTTTTTCAATTCTCGGTGAGTTGGAAGTTTGAAGTACCTTGGCAGCATAAATGTTTTCATAGCACTGCAAAATTCATCGAGAATAATCTTCTTTCTTCAGAAAATGGAGCATCTCGCTGCAAATAAGATCAAACGTCTTTTCTTTCATTCTTAAGTTTTGCAGCCATTCACTGTCAGAAAACGTCTCTTCTACAATACTGTCCCTTCAAATTATGTTTTTTGGCCTTCTCCAAACAGATCTAGAAATAGTTTGAGGTTTGCAAGATTCAAGCAAAATTATATCTTGAATCATCTGTGCCTCAGTTTTGACAAGCTGTGCTTGTCCTTTTTTGACAAGGTTTCAAACAAAGAAGACACATGCGATTCATCCACCACTGAGAAACGTACCACATTTAACGCGATCCATATTCTGAGGAGAGAATCCATGCACCGAGGATAAGGAAAAATCATTATTAACAAGAAAGATCGCGATTAAACACAATACTGGCGAAAAAATCAGCTTGAATCATTTCAGCCAATCAGGGCATTCATGGTCAGAGAATTTGCAAGTTGACAGGCGCTAATTCTGTTTGATTCCTTTGATACATCGCTAATTTATTGCACGGGTGGGTTTTAGTACAGTTTACCGGTTCTTCTGTGCATGATGCCGAGGGGCAAATTCACTCTTCGCTATAAATCCTTTCTTTTGTGAAAATATCGTACGCAATTTTCAAGAGTGAATTGCCCCTTGCCAGTGACTTGCCAGAATATGACAGGTTTCACGCTAAAAATTTAACACAAGTCGTTTAAAAATGTAAAAAGATTATTATGTTTGACATACTGGCATAAGAAGGGCTGATTCTTATGCCAGTTTGTCGAACCGGAAAATTAACCTACTCTTTCAGATCGTATTCCTACTGCAATAGTCGATGGCAGGTGCGCTTGACTTTTCTCCCTTTATCCTACCAGAACCCATTGAAGGCCTAAGTTGGTGACTACTTTACAGTTAGACACATGTTTTTAAATTCAACTGAAATTTTTGCCTTCCATGATAGGCTAACTTGAAGGTGTTTACCTAAATAACAAATGCAAATACTTCTGAGAAATGATTACCCATCAAAGTAGTAGAGTAAGGCACAATCAACCCTAGAATATATTTTGAAAACTTACCAAGTAAAAGTACCATCTTTTCTGTATTTTCTTTAATATGCGAGAACCAACTAATTTGGCCCCAAATTCCATGCTCTTTCCACGTGTTCCTAAACACTTCCGAGTGGCTTTGAAAATGAGTTATAGAAAAGCGGTTCGAAGAGCTGTGGACACTCCCTTGAATACGATTTCAAGAATATTTACTCGTTTAAGAAGAAAAACCTCTTATCTTATTACTGTAAATAGCTCCAGTATATAGTATTCCAATGTAATGTGATGCAATTTGCTTAGAATCACACACTTGCCAAGTTTTCCCACACATTATTTGCGGATGTTCAGACATTCTTTCCAACTGCGAATTCTATATGGTTACTGACAGGCTAAGATCAGTGCTCTTATCGTTTTTGTTGAAGCACTGAGGTATTTTGAGCAGTAATTTTGTTTTTGGTTAGCAACATTGATGTCGCGTACTGGAAAGCTGCCATATTATATACTGTGATAGAAAAGCCTATGTGAATTTAAATACTTGAACCCAGTACCATCACACGGTCTTCACAACGCAACTTATAATCATAAAGTGGTGGGAGGCTACACATTCATCTAGCACATGAATAGAACAAAATCGGCAATCATTAATGGTTCACGATTCTTACGTTTGTTTTAATCAATAAATATTCGGTAGAAAATTCTAAAGAAAGACTTTAAATCTCAAAAGAAGGAGTTTAAATCTATAACACACTTTTGAGGATATAAATTTCTAGTTCAGGTTTTTAATGGAAAAACTAACATAAAACTGTATCTGACCTAAGGAATTAAAAGCAAATCGATTTCGTGGTCAAATATTGAAATATCAAATTGTTTCATTTATAAAAGCATATTTTTTTAAAATGGTGTTGGGCGAATACCAGCGGTATAGTAGCGTAGCATTAAAAAAGAGATGCTTTTTAACAGTATTCCAGCAATTGAGGAATGTTTCATATTAAGAATATTTCAAAACAATTAAGGCTGTGAAAAGGGGGCGATATTTCTCGAATTCGAAAAGGATGATGGGTATTTCATAAAAGAAGAAACATTTTTCTTAATCTATGCTTGCTGCTTACCAGTTAATGGTTATGGGTGGGGGGTTACTTTATCGTAAAATTAAAATTTATTTTGAGTCTTTCTTGCTTCAAGGAACGTAAATGGCATGTTAATCACAAATAGTAATAGTTAAATTCCAACTTCTTATTGCTTCTTTTTCTTGAGAGCAACCTGCAAAGCAAGATACAAATTCAGTCGTTGTTATCTTCTGCAGCGAAATTTGCATGCATTATGCACCAACAATAAGTCTCTAACAACATGCATTTTTCCCAGAGCATCCTCTATATTAAATATTAGCATTCTTTAAATATGACAACAAGCAGAGTCAGGAGAACATCACAGACCCACAGCCACTGGCCGGAGGAAAGTTGTAGAGAAAAAAAGAAATTGAGGAAGGTGGTCAAAAAATTGGAAACTTGAGGGAGTTGAAGAAATCGAATGGCCTTTTGTTTTTCAAAATACAGTCTAACAAAAATAGAAACAATCAAATAATATTTATAACCCTCCTGTTTTTTCAATAAGAATGTGTTTGGAGACCGGTTTTGCACTGTAAAATTGAAAAAAATTATTGCAAATGGATAAAGTCATGTAACTTTAAACAAGCAACAATTTTTTAAAACATTTTTGAAAAGCAGAGTTGCAAGAAGAGGAGATCAAGACTAGTTGAAATCCCCCAATCTCCTGACCACACCTTTTTTAAATACCTATTAAAAATTAGGAAGGTTTTAAAGTAAGATTTTCTTGGCCAGAGGAAGGTTTCCACTCTAATTGACAAAATCCATAAAGACGACTCTGTTGCAAAGAATTAGTTACAATAATTCAGGAAACGATACTAACCAATCTTAGCTCAGAGAAGCATTCAATAAAGTAACGGAAAAATACCTGTTTCAATGTTGTTGACTTCGCATATAACTTTTTCAACAGTTTGTTTCTTTGCTCTCACGTCCTTTGTCTCTTCCTTGGTATTTTTCTGTGGGGGTTGGAACTTCTTGAGCCTGTCAAGGTACCAGTTCAGCTGACCTCCATGTATAAGTTCTTGGTCTGTAAATGACTCCCACATGCGCCGTTTCCTCTCTTCCTCTTCTACAAAGCCGTTCCACCATTCTCTTTCTTGTAAGGTGAACCTTTCTGAGCAGCTTCGTACCCCACTAGAAATTACCTCCTTGCTGCTTTGCTGCAAGGAAAGTCCTCGAGAAAGTAAAGGTTTCCCGGAGGGTAATCCTTTAAGAAGATAAAAGGGGTTCCCCTCATCATCTCCCTTCCAATCTCCCTGTGAGGACCAGTGACAATACCACATGCCGGCCTTTCCATTGGTGCAAAGCTCAAATTTGAAGGCATGTGGTCTACTGTGCAGCTGTATTGGGCTCAGCCAATCCTTCACCACGTACATATATTTAAAGACCTCTACTCGGTGTGGAAGGTCGTAGGCGCCTTGAATATGCGACGTCAAGTTGGCCAAAGTCACCACATTGTTCTTCTGTAGCTTGGAAGCAATATGGCTGAAGAGCTAAACAAGTTCAAGATAAATATTTGATAAATATAAACTGGATTGTCATTTTAATGAGTTCTTTATAAAGTTAAGCGTTGTCGTTGTCACTTTAGTTTAATCAAATAATAATCTCCAGTCATTCAAATCAATAATTTTTGCAAAAGTTTTAACAAAATTTTTTGTTTTTTTTTTCAATTGGCCCCCACCACCCTTTTACAATGTTGTTTAATATCAATACTATATGAATGTTGGTATAATACCAAGCATTGGAAGCAAATACTTCATATAACAGAATAATGATTGTATGGGGGAAAAGAAGGAAAAAATTAGCTGCAAAATTGATAACTTTAGATCAAAATTTGAACTTCAACTATTTTTGACATGGTTTGTAGAGCTATCGAACTAAACAGATATCATACCTCGTCAATGTCCTTGTGGGTATGATCAACCATCAGGAACGACAAACGAATCTAAAAGATACCATCAGAGGTTTAATTCCAATGATTTTATTTAAAACAAAACTCTATAAATATGATGTGTATTTCAAACTGTCTGATTAATTTTAAAACAGATTAATCTGGAAAGACTACCTTTATCCAAGCCATTAGACATATTTCAAAGTTATAAAGATCGGCTTATAGGATAGCATTGGTTATATATTTTACCATGCATCCCGGATTTCCAAACAGCTCAGAATAAAATGTGAGAAGTGCTGTTTGGGAGTTCGATTGAGCATAACATTTCTGGTCTTGAAAAATCACATACAACACACACACAAGAGCGAGGCAAAAATATCATTTAAGTTTTCAGTAAACACTAATGGCATAACGAATGGAACATTTTATAAAACCAGATTTTAAGAAAAATCATTTTTTGTATAACAACTGACACACACCTTCATTGATCTTGCAGATAAATTGGCAAATAAAGATACCGAAAGTAAAAACTAACTTGGTAACTTTTTGCGTTCATTTCAAGCTTTAAATTAGTGTGCTGTCAAATGAAAATATGGTAAGATTTGAAAAGTGGCACCTAAAACAGTGGTTCGGAAAAACGAGGATATGCTGTACTCACTTTTCGAAATATCGCCTTTTCGACAAGCAATGCGCACAAGCAAAGAACGTAAATGTTTTTGTTCTCCCGCCAAAAGTGATCCATTTGGAGATAGAGAACGCTTGGTAAAGACCCATCCTACAAAATAATATAATTTGAATGAATGGTTCTTTCTTGGCTCTTTACTTCCTGACATGTATGTATCATCATGTAGCATCTTGTTGTACACATATTGTCTCATTCTATTGTAAAGTAAATGTTGCCCAGGTCTCTAGCATTGAAACAGGTATTAGGCTATAATAGACTTGTACAGCAGTTGCTCCAGTTCCTTTCCCGGCTTGCCAATACTCCTTATTAGCATACGTACATACCTAGTCTTCAATTTATAACTTTTTTAATGCAAAACAAAATGAGTCAATTTGGAAATTGCAATCTCGTATTATCTAGCTAGAGTACTTTTAAGCATAATTGGATAATACCTTTGATAATGACACCAGTGTTCGAAGAAGAACGTTTTGTGTCAGGTCAGAGTCGTGCGACCACTCTAAACAATCCACATATTGATATGACATTTGGTGACCGTGCGAATAAACGCCTGTTATGTGTGTTGTATAGAAATGAGCCTTTTGTCCCTGTCAATGCACAAAACGGATTCTATCCTATTAATCCATGTACCTAGGAATATATCAATGTGCCAGCTGTAATTTACACCTTATGAATGCTTTATACGTGAAACTTATTATGTATTGCGGGTCATACAAAATAATTCTCAAAGGGAAAAAACACATACAATTTTAAAAAAGATATACTGACTTCCTCCATAAAGATTTTCCTTGTTAAATTTTTTAAACAAATTTGCCTTATTTTCATTTATATTAGTACAAACTTTTTTACCAATATGTGTTACAAGCGTAGAGAATACAAAATGTTTATACCTTTGTCTGTGTCGTGTAATGGGGTATGTTGGTTTTAGACTGGTCCATGCCGTCTATGATCATGCTCATGTAAGTATCAGGCTGTGATCACGTTTTGTCCCTGTGCCGATAATAAACTCTTTTTTCCGCTCTGTCAACAAAAAAGAATGCAAAAAATTGTAAAATGTATTATCTACTGTAAAATAGCTGTAAAACGCAAAACTCTATGTAAAAGATGAAAATCGTTAGTGTGTTTGTGTAATCAGGGGCTATAGCCAAAGGTGCCAGGGGTTAAGCACTCCTTGTTAAAATCCTGAGAGTTTATTGGCGACTCAGCCCCACTCTCTACAAGACAATATATGTCCTGTTGGGCGAACTCATTACTTGACAAAGTTAACTTACCCTTAATTATGCTATTGCTTTTCCATTAATGAGCGTTATATAAGCTTTTAGACCCCATGTACACAACAGAAAATCAACATGAACGCAAGTCAAATATAAAGGGTGTGACTATAGATAAAGCATTTAGCTGGCTACATCACCCCCCCCCCTTACTAACTTTACTAACGGCACCCCTGGCTACAACCAAATGAAAAAAAGGAATAATTTGCTCCTCGGGCTCAAACTATTGAGGTATCTATGGTATCGTATCTAAACTATGGTATCGAGAAAAAGCAGTTTAAAAGACTTACCTTTGTAAGGTATTGTGTGAAGCTCCAATTCGGTTTTCACACTAACTGTTTTACACTCTTTGCTCAGTTCCCTTATGAGTGTACAAATGCCACATTTTGAGAATTAATTAACCTAAAAATGCAGACCAAAAATAAAAAAGACAAATAACATGTTAAAAGAAATAAAATTCTGATCTTCTAAGCTGATCCGTTTAATTATCTTATTAATGCTAAGTAAAATGTTTTTATAGTCATTGCAGCAAACAGATGGGACTAAAGGCATAGGTACTAATTTTTTTTGTTACGGTTTGGCACAACAAATCATTCATGAGACTAAAATCTATACTTTCTATACCTTTGCCACTACAAAGCCATGTTTGCTTGTAGGTTGGCATGGACTGGTTGCATGTATTGTTCAAATATTGAAATACAACAATAAATGGAAACTTAAAGAGAAAGTTGCCTATAGGGTTTTGTTTGCTGCCTACTGGCGCAATGACAACATTCTTGAAATGATGCTCCCATACAGTTGCGAAACAAGACTTTTTTACTTGTTCGTCTTCAGCCATTCCTCCAGTACACATTTGAGCAGCATAGCTTTCAGAGATGTCTCTTTTGGTGAAGCAAGATTGTAAAAAGATTTTCTCTTCATCTGGGGCTTTATCACCGCAGCTCTCCACAAATTTATAAAGCCAAGTTTTTGCTCTTGCCACCTTTTCTGACTCCAGCTTGCTTCCTTAATTCGCACTTTCTCCACAGAGACGTCCATGGAGAAGAAAATCTTTGCGTAAAGAGTAGAACCTAAACGAAAAGAGGGTTTGATATTGCATTGAAATTAACAATAGGTATGAACGTTAAAACAAATAAGAGCAGAAAAAAAGGATTTATAGCGATTTTCGGACAATACCATATGATTTTCACCACTATAGAGCAGGATTAGCGAAGAGTGAATTTGCCCCTTGGCATTGGGCACAGAAAAACCGGTAAACCGTACTAAAACCCACCTGTGCAATAAATTAGTTTTCTATGCATGCAGTGTGTCAAAGGAATCAAACAGAACTAGGGCCTGTAATGAGGATTAGCGCCTGTCAACATGCAAATTTTCTGACCATAAATTTCATGGCAAATACAGGGCCCTGATTAGCTGATACGGTTCAAGCTTATTTTTTCGCCAGTATTGTGTTTAATCGCACGCGATTTTGTTAATACTGATTTTTCCTTCTCCTAGGTGCATGGATTTTCTCCTCAGAATATGGATTGCGTTATTTCTACATTACAACTTACAAATTATCTACAACTATAATGTTCGTTTTCCTCACATTGTGTTGCACTCTATACCAGTATTTCATATGATACTTGCTAAATACATAGCCAAAAATCATACTCATATCAGTATATAACAGAATCCGCAAAGCATGCACCTGTCAGTGCACATATATGCATGTACATATAAAGCAAACGTAATGTACACATAGAAATATATATCTGTATCTAAATATCTATTACATTGGTACATCGTACAACCTATGAAACATCGCACCACCCACCTTTAGGGTATGGGCACAACTACACAGGTTTGGTTGTCCAAAAAAATAATTGAGAACAAAAAGTTTTGTATACACATCTTTCAAATGGTGAAACCTCTATACAAATATTCATATGTGTGTATATATTTCTGTATATATAGTAGTATATATAGAGTAATATCACGCAACATATCTCACAACACTATTATAACTATGCTTGCACAGATAACAAAAAAGAACTTCTCGACATGGTGCTTGAAACCACCAGAGATGATTAACCCATCGAATGTGGCCAACGCACACCCGAGAACATCAAGGCACGGCCTCTCTGGTTACAAGACAACCGTCCTCCGACCCTCTCAAAAAAGGGCTGAAAAAACAAACTCCCCCAGCCAGCATAATGGTGAGACACACCAAGAGCAGAACTGCAAATTGACTGCTCTCATATCTAACAGCCTGGCGAGTAGCTTCTACCAGCAGCATAAATTAGAGAAAAATAACAACCACATGCAGAAAAAGGTTGATATCCAACTTTTCTCTACCAGGTCAACGTCTGTTACAGAAATGACTTCTCATCAGATTTGCAAAAGCAAGTGGCAGAGGCCTGTTGCACATTCACCAAGACCATGTGCAACATACTGGCATCTCATCATGAATCAATAAGGTCATCGCAAGAAAATTTTGAAGAGTTGTTGGAGCTAATTTAGGCGGACATTTAAAAATACGGCACAAATATGCTTGATTCTGTACCTGCAAATATTCAACTAGCAGCCACTGTAAGGTATTTGGCAACAGGCGAGAGCTATAGTGAATTGCAGTATCAACTCAAAATCCAATCAAGCACATTGGGAAGGTTCATTTTGTTGGTTTGCCAAGCAATTCACAAGAGGTTGAGAGATAATAATCAATATTTTTCTAAATATTTCTTATTATTATTCATCTAATTATTCATACATCATGTCCATTCAAAAGGACTGCGTTCCTGCCACAAAAAAAAGTTCTATTTTATATAAATTTATGTGCCACTGTAATTCTGGCTACGTAGGACGCACCACCCAAAGATTGGAGGATAGGTTAAAACAACATGTTCCATCCAACATTAGAAACAAAACCCATCCCCAAAGAGAACAGCCACCTTGGTCTTGCAAATCTAAAATTACAACTAAAACTTACGATTCTGCTATATGGCAGCATTTGCTGGAAAACCCAGATTGTGCAAAAAACTATAATGGCGACATGTTTCGGATTATTGGTAAGGCCTGATCGTCATTCCACCTAGCAGTTTTAGAATCTATCTACATAAGCACGAAAAACCGCTACTGTGTAGACAAAAGGAGTTCGTTTTCACCTTAGGACTCCACTGGTAACATTCTAATAGGCAAGGGGCAATGATTGGTCAACCTTTACAGTAATGTGCTCGTGTTTCTGATTGGCCTATTTCGAGCCATAACTGGGTATATATATTTCTTAGCCTAGAGTTTTCGATCTATGTTCTGACGTTTTAAACTCTGAAGAGTGTCAGACGAAAAGCTTTAGTTTACCAAATGTTTGCTTTTTTCAAAGCCATTTACAAGTTTTGTATCACCAAAAGATTGTTTTCATACATCATACTTGAGGGGCTTTTCGACTGCATTGCTTGGCTGGGATCTGGAGACTGGGGTCTGGGATGTTGGAGACTGGGGTGACTGACACACTGGATAAACATAGCTCATTTGGTTTACAGGAAAAGATTGATTATTAAATATTGGCAATCTATTCTGAGCTGAAGATAACATTTGCTCCCAAGACAACGCCTAACATTGTGCTTCAAAACAAATTTCTTGTATTTTTAATTTAGCGTATTTCTTTTTTCTGCTGATCATTAATCTTTTTTAGGGAGCATGCAACATTTTTTCCAAATATATCACCCCTTTCTTCTGGTGTCGCCACTTTTGATTGAAGGGCAGAAAACGGTTGGTCTATCAGCAAATCTTCTTTTGCTACCTCTACCATTCTTTTTTGCCTTTTTGCAAGAGGTCTTTTGGTGGATGGCTTCCTCAAAGTGTTGTCAGAATCTTCGAACGAATCCACATTGAGATTTTCTCTTTCATTTTCATAAGGGCAGCTATCTTCATCAGTATCAGCCGCAGCGCAATCATTGTCCTAAGAAACATATAACAAAATTTACCTTTCAGACAACATCAGCAGAAGAGGAATGGTTAAAAGTGGCTCAGTTGTTTAAACTTTCCAAATTGTCTAGGAGCCTTGAATGGCAAGGATATTGTTGTCAGGCAACCACAAAATTATGGGTCGTAATTCTTTAATTACAAAGGAACTTTCACCCTATCCCCTGCGCAATCTATCCAAGGCTTTTAACTATCAACTCAGTCGAGGCTTTTGGGATTCTTGCGAATAGATTTAAAGTTTTTTATCGCCAATGCTTTTATCACCAGAAAATGTTGAAAAAGTAGTTTTAGCAAGTTGCACACTCCATAATTTTCTATGTGAGAATTCACCTTTGCCATACACACCCCCAGAAATTTTTGATGGTGAAGATCAGGAGACTGGAAGAATTATTCCTGGCAGCTGGAGGTCAAATGGCATGATAAAGCTTTTCATTCAGTTAATTTCAGTGGAAGTAATAACTATAATCAACAGAGCAAGGATATATGAGATTGCTTTTGTGAATACTTTATCACGGATGGTAAAGTCCCATGGCAAGATAAATTCAGCTAACTGAATTTATTTATTTAATTTAATTAAGTTCCTACCAACGAAGATATTGTTTTTTTGGCTTGATTATGTCTCTTATAAAAAGCATTGACTTGAAGTATGGCCACTTGGATTCGTAAATCTTGTCGCTTCCTTCCCCCCAGCGTTGATCTTTACTTTTGTTTAATTCTTTCGAAAAGTAAGTTCGCAGAGTGTTGATTTTTTATTTTACCTCTGTCTCTATAAAGAAATAACCTAATTTAAATCCAGATTCTGTTTTAAACTGATAAAAACCGCTTAAAACCAAGAGCAAGACGACTTTTTTTATGGATTTAAGTAAATTTTGGAAATTATTGGAGGGAATAAAGCCCCCTCAACCTCCCTGTGGATTTTTTACAAACATACTCACCTGAAGCTTCAAATTTTTCTGCTAACTTTTTCAAACTATTTGCCTTCTCGAACCTGTTCTTGTAAATATCTGAAGTAACATCCCATAATGACTTTTCTTCATTCCACGCTTCTATGATTTCATCTGTATTGACAACTTTCTTCGCCATCTTTAAATCGCACTTATACATGCTGCTCTAAAAACTTGGCATCTTGCGCAAGAGGATTATAGGGGCGCTAGCTTTAAACAATGGAGTCTACAACAATGAATAGAAATCCCATCAGTTAAACGTGTTGGACGTTAGATGTGTTCAACTTCTTCAGTCAAAAACTGAAAGTCATTAATGCATCAGTTTTTATCAGTTTTTGCTAAATACAGGATCAGTTTTTGACTGAAAACTGTCAGTTAAAAACTGATAAAAACTGATTATGTATTTCAGGCTTAACGCACTCCTTATCAATCTCTTTCAAAAACAGTTCAATCAAATAAGCTCGCAATTTTTGGTGGCGCCACACAGAGCCAGCTAACTGCTTGTATGTTCCACAGCACAGCATAGAACCAACTGAACCAACAAATTCTTATTCTTTGCACATGATTTCCAAGAAACCTCCACAAGAACAGTTGCTCTAGATTTATCTGATGCACTAGTTCCATCTTAAGGTTTAGCTACAGAAGGAGTTGCATAAGAGTTATTTATATAGATACCAGAAGATTTTATTGCTGTGCTAGTAGTGGCAAATGATTGCTCTGACGAAGAACCGTGACAGAGTGCCTTGAACTGACTCTCAGAAACAGCTGATTTTGTGAGGCGTGGTTCTGAAGAGACAGCATTTTCCTTCACTGAAGAGTGCTCTTTTATAAGATTTTTCCTTAACTGCAAATCCATGTTTCAAAGCTTCGGATTTGCACGTCTCAACAACTTCATTCTGCAATTCCGTTACTTTCATTTGAGAATATTGAATGCGTTTTAAAATACGAAGACAAGCCATACAGACATATGACTTTGGGGTGCGTGGAAGCACAACATTCTGCAAGAGTTCCAGTGCTTCCTTTTGTCAATCTCCGTAAAAAATAGAATGCAATACATTTCCACTTCCATCAGTTTGCACCCAGAATTGAACCAACACTGCTCAAAGGAAAACAACTGACAAAAACAAAAGCCGAACACTTTAGCTTTGCGCTGCTACTTATTAAATGGAAGGGAAGCTGGACAAGCTATTTGACTTTGTTGTGCAGACTCTACTATTTCACATAGGGAATTTTTAGTCTGCACGCAGGCTAAATTTCTGTCTCTCTCTCTTTTGTCTAGCATGAGGCCTCCGATGAATGATATTGGAGTCATTGATGTGGCAAAGAATGGAGTCTTCTGGGTGAGCTTTGTATCCTTGCTATACACAGTTTTTGGAGCAGCGAAGTGTACAACAGTGCCCTCCAACAACTGCAGCATATCACTCCATGGCAGAATGACAGGTGACCAAATAAAATCATTCAGAAAAATTACCTCCTCCTCAATGCCAAGCCACGCATAAGAACAAGCATTGTAGACAACTTTAAGTGGGTCTAAAATGAATGTTTGTCACAGTTAGCTGGACCTGCAATAAAAATTATTACGTCCCAGCCTCGACCCTTGTCAAGCATTGTCTAAATGGCCTCAGCATAAACAGTTTTTTCAGAATCTCCAAGGCACATTTAAGCCACTCTTCCTTGCAAATGCCAACAGCAGATAACTGCTGCTGCAAGATCTTGATCCATGCTATTTTGGCATGTTGAAGCTTCTCTGTTGCCATCTCCATTTTCCACACAGTGTCAACCTATTCTTGCAACTTTTTCTTGTTTTTATTTAGAACTAATTCATATAGAGACTCATCATACTTTCCAGGGGAGGTCTTGGCTAGCGCAAGAAGATCTAAACCTGAAGTTCTTAAGATCTTTTTGGCCACATCGAAATTGCATAGATGTTTTAGCTGTTTCCATGGTTAATGATCCTTCTTTGCAGATTAAGCCTTTGAGACCTTTGCTGTTTTTTTGAGCAGCCACCTCTGGGTGGTTCTCACTCTTGATGAAAACCTCATCCTTCTTTGCTACATAGTTTAAGGCAGTATGTATGTCTGGAAAGATTCACAATAATGTGATAGTGGTCTTGGATGTACTCTTTTACTTTTAACCATCGTTGACATTTATCCAGTAAAATGCACACATCAAAATGTTATGCTCCATTTTTGTGCCTTTCCATACAGCATGCCCATTGTAGTAGTGCAACTGTTGTAGCTGCCACTCTAAAAGACTCAGTTAGATTAGTAGGTAAGATATCTTGAGCCCCTTGCCACTAACTTCAGTTGCACTTGACATATCGATTGTTTCAATTTTACAACTGCATTTACAAATTTTACACATGAAGATTGTGTTTGAAAAATTGATGAATTGATTAAAAATGAAGTGGAAGTAGAAGTTGATATTGTTACTGAAAGGCAAACCCTCAATCCAAGATTTGTTGACCATTCTAAAGAAGACAGAGTTACAGGATGCACTTCCTCAGGCAATGACAGTTTTGGAGCTTGCTGCAGTAACACCATTAACAAGTGTTCATTGCGAGAGAGTCTTTAGCCACATGGAGTTTGAAAGGGTGAATACATTTTTTCAAGCCACAGATATTGATCCTCATGGCATGATCAAGGACCTAATTCTTTTCTTTGACAGTCTCAAGAGGTGTGTGTTCAATGTAAATGCAACTTGCGAAAGTAGATTTTGTTGCTAAATTTCTATTTGAAACTGATGCACTGGTAGACAACAACAAAGAAGACAATTCCATGTTATTAAAGGTTATGGAGGCCAAGGGGAGGTGCGACAAAATGCTTCTAGCAGCTACGAGCCAAGTGAGCAAACACCTTCCAGCATCAAGGGCTGTTTTTCAGGCCTGAAGCTATTTGCATCCATCAAGAGTGCTTAGTCAAATTGCTAGAGTGCCTCTTGCAAAGCTTCCAATGCAGCACTTGATGGTTGACAAGCGTTCCGAAATTGACAACCAATGCCAAAACATTTTCCTTGTCAATTGGAGAGAGGAACCTGTCTTCAAGGATGGAATACCTCAAGAAGCTGTAGCATTCTGGTCTGGTGTTTACCAGTATCAAAAACTGAGTATCTAAGATAAGGCAGCAGCTCGATGTTCAGTAAATTAAAACCAGCTATCTGTCATCAAACTCAGGTGAGGAAAGTAAACACAGCAATAAGAACAACAAAAATAAAAAAAATGATAATAATATCTAAATGAATACCAGTATCTAAGAAATGAACAATTCCATGTTACGGACATTACACTTTGGAGTAAAAATGGTCTTTTTTTGTCAATCATAAATACCAGAAATGCAGAAAAGAAGACATTGAACAAGATTCATAACGAAATAAGTAACATTACCTCATTGTATAAACTAGATTTCTCATAATCATCAAAAGTATAAGAGTATCTCAAAAGTTCTGTCTTTTTACGGACATTACAGGGGTAAGGACACACTTATCAGAACCATTAGGAAAATGTTAATATATCTGATTGAGAATCATTATTTAATACAAACACCTGCAAAATAAGCATGGGAAAGCTGAAAGATATGGTGATGTCTTCAATAAGTAATTATATATCTCACTTTTCAATTTAATTGTAAAATGCTGTGTTAAGGACATTACCAGAGATTTGTTACGGACATTACTATTTTTTCTAACAGCTAAAACCTGTCATATTTTATTTCTATCAAGTTTTTTCAATTGCAAATAGATACAGTCTTAATTTAACAACATCTTGTCAACCATATTTTTTAGATTGTTGGTGCTTTATGTAGGTTTTTTATGCCTTTAAGATTCTAATGTATTAAACTATTTTCTAAATATGTTTAAACCACAAAATGAATTAAACTTTCAAATCTTTTACTATGAATGACAGAAATAACAAACTGCTAAAGATAGTTTACAAATAATACGAATCAAACCGACATACTACTAAAGATAGAATTTTGTTCATAACCTTAATGATTGAACTTAATGTCTCCAATATTCTAGAAGTTCATCTACTTTGAAGGTGCCTCTGTTATTCACAGGAACAAGAAAGACAATAACCTTGATAATGTCTCCTAAATTAGAATCAATCTAATCATAACTTTGAGGCCATCTCCAACCCCCAGCACATCTCTCCATTGATCCTTGCTCCATTTTCCTTTGGGTGCACAAATGTAACAATCCCTGGAAAATGTTCACCCTCATATGCAAATATGACATGCATCTGGAGCTAATTGTTGGCAACGGTCTTTATACCAGTCATCTGCCATCTCCATGTCAACTAAACTTCTAGAACATTCCAGGTCCTCCTGTTCAGGCTGTGAAAAGTATTGTTTACACAAAATCTTGTCATCATGCGGTACTGCCACATAATGTTGCTTCTTTATTTCTTTCATGGCAATTGATTTAGCAAAAAATTCTGTAAGGCTTAACTTGTCTGCTTCTGCAGCAATTTAAGCAGTAGTCATCTTTATAATCTCCACTTTATTGCTTAGCTCCCTTACCACAATAACTTTTCTGGCTAAAGTTGCCATCCAAACATCACATTAGATAATAAAAACAAAAATTGATTTTTAAATTGAGATGATGGCCCATCGCTAAAAATATCAAAGTTGATGATCTATTAACAGCATTGATAGCAACTTGTTCATGATGAAGATAACTGATGTTTTGTCATGATCAAGGTCATTGCTGACAAACAAATTATTTCTGTTTCTGGTGCATCAAAACACAGACTAAAAACAATGTAAGTTGTTCTTCATTCCAATGTGCAAATTGCACTTCTGCTTGGTCTTGAAGGGAGTAGCTCTCTCTAAAATCGACTTGAATGACTGCACTTGAGGTTGGAATACTGAGAATGTGAACAATTTTTTTGCGGAACAGAATTTGAAAATGGCTTTGAAAAAAGCAAACATTTTACAACATACTTAAAGCTTTTTCGTCTGACACTCCTCAGAGCATAAAACGTCAGAATAGGTTCCGAAAAAAACACGTTTGAAAAATATATACCCAGTTGTGGATCGAAATAGGCCAATCAGAAAAACGCAAGCACAAGACCGGTATAGTTGACCAATCAGTGCCGCGAGCCTAAAGAAAAATTACCAATGGAGTCCAAGAGAGAAAACGAACTCCTTTTGTCTACACAATAGCCTACACCCAGCCCTCCAGTTTACGTTTGAAAAGGAAGAAAATGATTCCTTACCATTTTTAGATGTTTTAGTCGAAAAGTCTAACACTGGATTTCTTACCAGTGTATATCGCAAGCCTACTTTTACCGGTCAGTACATACGCTGGAATTCATTTTGCCCAAAACAACGCAAAGTCAACCTTGTCAAAACATTAGTACATAGGGCACTTATGATCTGCTCGAAATCTAAACTGCACGCTGAACTGGAAAAACTCATAACGATCTTCTTGGACAACGGCTATCCTGAAGACGTCATTTTATCTTATACTAAGGAGAAGATCGCAAGTTTTTCGGCTGTTCAAAAGTTTGGTCCGCAAAAGTGCCCAGTTTATTTGAAACTACCATGGATTGGTAACACTTCCTTGCGATTCGAGAGTCAGATTAGGCAAGCCATAACCAATTGTTTCTTTGCTGTCAATCCTCAAATTGTTTACAGCACTAGGAGAGCCCTTCCATCCATTCAAAAGGATTGCGTCCCTACCAAACAAAAAAGTTCCGTCATTTATGAATTTACGTGCCAGTGTGATTCTGGCTACGTAGGGCGCACAACCCAAAGATTGGGGGATAGGATAAAACAGCATGTTCCTTCCAACATACGAAACAAAACTGCCCCTCAAAGAGAACAGCCTCCTCGATCTTGTAGGTCTAGAACACTGTTAAAACAAGTGATTCTGCCATTGGTCCACATCTTTTAGACAACCCAGATTGTGCAAAACTCTATAATGACGACATGTTTCGGATAATTGGCAGAGCCCGGTCGTCCTTCCATCTAGCAGTTTTGGAGTCAATCTACATAAAAACGAAAAAGCAGCCATTGTGTAGACAAAAGGAGTTCGTTTTCTCTCTTGGACTCCATTAGTAATTTTTCTTTAGGCTCGCGGCACTGATTGGTCAACTATACCAGTCTTGTGCTTGCGTTTTTCTGATTGGCCTATTTCGATCCACAACTGGGTATATATTTTTCCATCGTGTTTTTTCGGAACCTATTCTGACGTTTTATGCTCTGAGGAGTGTCAGACGAAAAAGCTTTAAGTATGTTGTAAAATGTTTGCTTTTTTCAAAGCCATTTTCAAATACTGAGAATCTTAACACGCCAGATAATAACAGCGGATTCTCAGAGAGTGCTGTTCTAAAGAAGCCGAAGAAAAATAGAAAATCAGGATCATGAGGACAGCACACTTTACCTCATGAAGGTGCTTGCAGGGACAAATGAATTTATTTCTACTATGTCAAAGAAAGGGGAGCTCGATGAGGATGACTTATTTGGACAAATTGTTGGCAAAGACTTGAAAAAGTTGTCTGAATTTGAAAAGGGTCTTGCAAAGATCAAAATTCAGAAGGTTCTGCATGAAGTGCTATGGAGCTCTAAGCCAAACTATTAACACTGTTTTAAAGTAGATCAACACAAACTTAACATTATTACTTTGTTTGATAAAAAACTTTTCTACGTTTCTTTGAACTTTGCTGCATTTACGTAAGAGATTTATTGTGAGTAGGAAGCGCCCTAAGCCAAATCGAGGAAGAGCGACAAGAAAGCAATGCATTGATGGATTTGATAAATATTTTTAAAGAATTGACTGACAAGTTGTGAAGTGTTAAAATAATCTGTGTTGATATTGCTCTGAGATTAAACACATTCTTTGATATAAATTCACTTAAAATGACACTTAAAATCACATAACTTAACATGACTTAAGACAAGCTATCTGATAAATAAACCATTGAGGCATTAATCATATTTGTTGTCAACTTGTTGTGTATCCTTTATATTCTGTTAGGACTCCAGACTCCAGTAATATTTTACGTACTTTTTCATGAGCCCAAAAATTCGCAACAATTTTCAACATTCAGTCGAAGTATACATTTTACTTGTCCTTTATTAACTCCTTTATTAACACCATCACGTATGAAACAAGAAACGAATCAATTTCTTATGAAAATCAAACCTTTTTTCGATTAGTAGTTTAAAATGCAATATGAAGTTTGAAACCCAAATCCTTTTATAGTGGACTTGACATGGGGGTTAAGCCTTTTTTCTTAGGAAAAGGCAGACAATAGTCAAATAGAAAGTAACTGGACTAGAGGGGCATTTTCGCCCTTTATTTAGCACATTAGGAAACCCCTTTTTTAACCTGCGGGGAAAATCAGATTATTAAACCAAACGTTTTAGCCAGTCTATTATTTTATAATTCACTCCTAAATTTTAGCAATTTCCAGCCAAATATTCTTTAAAAAACTGTTCTTGTATTGGAGTTTTTTACTGCTCTGACATTCATTGAATAATATGCTGAGTAAATAACTAGTTTTTTTGCTTGTTGCAAAAGTCATGCTTTTATCCTTTGCACTAAAATTACCTGCGATATTTTTAGTAAAAACTATTGATGTGCTATTTTAGCGCAATGGGACATGTGTAGAATGGAGCAAAGCCTTCATAACAAAAACATTTATCCATCAAACAGTTAACCAACGGATATACGAATAAAACATGTAAAAACATTAAAATCATTTTTTTAATAAATTAAGGCTTTTTCATGCTACAAAGAATATTTATCTAAATGTTACGAGATTGCATGGCCATGGAAGTTCCCCTTGAGGAGTAACAAAGAAGTCAGCTATTAATGCTCGATTGCGTTCAGAAGTTTTAGCATAATTATTTGGTCCAATGTTACTTATGTTTTGTAACGCACAATTATCAGTAACCTCTGATCTCCACGTTTCTTTATGCAGGATTCCATGAGAGTCCTCATAATCGACATAGCCAGTTGGGCAAAAGACTTTTCCATACCCATCCTTCCTTGAGAATCTGTTGTTGAGGATTTTCCATACTGTTGAGAATCCTCATGCTTTTTGAGCCAATTGTGCAGAGCAATAGCTGCCAAAACACTGTTGACTGCTTTTTCTGGCTGTGCCTGAATCTGAGATCTAAAAAATCTCCAGCAGGCAGAAAGTATACCAAAGGCATTTTTGACTACCCTTCTAGCATGTGAAAGTCGGTAGTTGTAAATACACAGTTTCTCACTTGAATTTCTTCCTGGATACGCACGCTGTAAATTTTCCTTCAAAGTAAATGCTTCATCCCCAACAAAACTGTATTTTGCTTTACTGACTGTATTTGAAAGACAGTCCAGTACTGTATAGCTGACAGACATTCGGGAAATACAGTTATATCAAAGTTTGTTGATGAATTATAACTGTTGATGCAAGTGAACACCCCACAGCTATAATAATCATGTTGTTGCTGCAGGCCTACTTC
This sequence comes from Rhopilema esculentum, assembly GCF_013076305.1. The sequence goes on along the minus strand of NW_027019384.1, from coordinate 880,735 downwards.
ACTTAGTTCTAAAAATTGTCATTGGTTCATTTCCTCTGTTTTATATGCAAATGTCAACGCTTTGCAGAGGTACACATTGATTGCAGATAAAGTCTGCTCTTTACTTCTCGCATTCCCCGCAGAATCGCAATGGGTTATAATTTTATATTTTGGAAACATGGCAATGATGCTCCAATGGCCGTTTTTTGCAATCTCATGATGAAATGGAATTAAAATGATATCTGCGGTAAAAATCATGTCATTTTGTTGAATTGAATTAGAGAGGGTATGTCCAGTTTCCTGCTTTTGTAAAATTGCTGAAATGAATTGCGTCAGTAGCAGCTGGACATGACATTTATCAACTATGCTAAATGCAAAATACATAAAAAATTCCTGAATAACATCACCATGGATGTTTCCATTACCTATGATTGATTTCAAGGATTCGAGAGGGAGATTGGCACTGGGAACAGGCATCAAGCCCAAAATAACATCTTAAAGGTGATCAGTTAGTTAAAACTGGTATTTGTTTGCTATCGACGAATTCAATTCCTCGTGATCTGCTAGTGCAGCAGCAAGATGATATGGAGCAGACTCACTACTGAATTTACCTGGCAATAAAATTTTCAAGTTGATTTTTGCATTTACGTGACAGTGGTATGAATAACGGTTTGATAATTGCTACCCCTTTCGATTAACAAGAATAGTGCAACTGGCAATCTTAAAAAGTAAGTTCTGGTCTCTAATTGCAGTTGGTTTGTGGAGCATGCGCAAGAAAAAGTGTTGAAAATACTTTGCTTTTTGCATAATCCCATAGCAATGACTGAGCTGAAATGTTTGGAATACAATCTTGCGATATAGGAATCATTAAGACAACTTGACCTTGGAAATTGAAGTCACTTTTCCCACATGCCCTACAAACACTGACTGTTAAAGTTTTACATATGAAAATTTTATCAATCCCACTATTGTTAATCCAGTGCGTTAAAATTTCCTCTACAAAATCGCTTCATCATCGTGTGACTTTGCTCTCTTTGGTCACAATTCCTGAATTTTCTTACAATCACTTTCATATCTGTCGTGAATTTGAGGGGAGTGGAAGCTTTGTTGCAATTTTGTAGTTCATTGCGGATTTTTAGAAGTGACTTACAGACGTCTGTCTAGCATGATTCTCTTGATGGGAGAAGTTTTGGGGGCATTGAACCGCAAATGATATAAAAAGTGGAATTAGTCCAACAATTGTTATTTTTGTTAATGGTACTCCTCTTGCTTAAAATTTGTAAATCCCCTATGCATGGCAAATCCTTTGTTAAAACTGGAATGATGTTGTCATGAAATATCCCTTTATCCTTGTTTCCCATTTGCAACCATATCAAAAATGGATTTTCTATGCTGTGTAGATAATTTATATTTTTGGATCTAAACAAGGCTATTAAGATGGGCAGGCCTTGATGAAAGTCTTGATGACTGTTTGGGCATACGTAGAGTGACACAGACTCTGATTACAACACATCTATATCCACACATTTATTATAGCACCATTTATCACATGTATCACACATGACCCAAGTAATTTCACCAAAGCTGCCTTCTACTTCGCTACTATCGCAAAAAGCACAGTTCTCTCTTCTACTTCTGGCAGACTCATCAAACTTTTCTTTGCAATCCCTAGGTAACAATTGCCTTAGGTAACAAAAACATGTTCAACTACCTTTTTGCGTAAATTAAGCATGCTATCTTTCTTTATATAATGGATCATCATAACCTGAGAGTAATGTAAATTTGATTACAATCCAAATTTGTAATAGATTACCGTAGGAGGATGCAAGATAAAAGACTCTCTTTATACTTTCGACTCAACTGTAATAGAACACATCAACAACTAACTTGTAGTTTAATTCAATCCAAAACTAAGTAAACGGTTACATGAGCGTATATGAGTCCATTATAATAAGGGGCATATCAGTACAGTAAATAAGTTTTTGCCTAACTCCTTTTTTTGTTTTTGCACTTTGAAAGCAAGGTAAGCTACCTTCTTTGCTTTTCTCGGGTTAAATTTCAATTTTTTTCAAGGGTGGTTTTTGAAATGTACCTTGTTTTTCTGGCGTTTTAAACTTTTCATCTTCTTTTTTCCCCATGTTTCATTCAAAAAAGAGACGTTTGTAGCATCCTTTTGAATTTTGCTATTGCCACCGCTTGTATCTTTGTAACAGGTTAAAAGTTTTTTAATTTTATTAAATGGTTTGCGCTTTCAATCTCTGTTTCCAGATATACTCCCTAAGGCCAATTATGAATTGTCTTTGCAATCCAGGGTTGTCTTGCCAACAGTTGCGAATAAATTCTAACAGAGACTGTCCCAAATATTTTCTGTTTCGCTTTTTTAGACAGAAAAATTGTTTGGCAACAGTGTTTGCTTTAGTTATTGGCAGTTCACATTCATACGTCGAATTAAATTTCTGAATGTCGCCTAGAAGCAGGTTGCTCCAAAGTGCAAAGTGTGAAATTTTCTTATGAAGCCAGTTGGAGAAATTGGGCATGAAATAACGATTCAGCCATGATTCACTTGTCACATCTTTATCTATATCAATATTAATTTTTTGGATTATTTTTTCCCAATATTCATGAAATTCCGACTTTGGCTCAGTTATCTGAACATCAAAATTGGAGATTTCATCATCTCCCCCTTAATAATAATAATCGAATGTTTTAACAGGATAACCTATCAGTACAAAATGTACTGTTATCATTAGGGTCCTGATACTTAATAAATTAATGGTAAATTTGGTTTCATTGTCCTCCCTATTTTTCAAAACCATCATTCGGAGTGATGGGATCCAATATGTTTATGCTATCTTCAATTTGTTGTAAGGCCAAACGTACTTCATTGTTTATAGGTTTGCTTTTCGAAGTACTGTCTCTAATTAAAGAACATGCATCATCTAAGGTTCTACAGTTTATAAAACATCCAAATAACCTCATCGCAAAATGAACACAACTTTCTAAAACCTCCCCACCAGAGTTCTCTTTCGATGCATGCATTCTGTTTAGGCACATTATATTGAATGAGCATATATGCAAAAATGTTTTGTTTAATTCAGATTGACAAGCACTGCCGTGTATAACTCTAAATGCCCTGTTTAAATAATCTGTCATAGATTCCCCAGAAAATTCCAAAAGACAAGCATTAATTATTCCGATACTATAGTCAAGGACAATTAGCCTTGGATTAACTGCCTTATCGTGTCCATATTTCATACTTTCCATTTCCCGGAGAGTGTTTATAAATCTTCTTATCAAGAATTGATCATGGTTTGTAGATATAAATTCCACAACAGGCACCGGGGGGAGATTTATTGAGATGGTGCTGAATAGTTGCTGTGTAGTATAGAATTTTTTTGAATCCTTGGATAGATCTAACTAATGAGCCTGTAGCATCAATGAACATGGCGCTAGCCATCGGTTCATCTACCAAAGTGATGCTTATTTCATCTGCTGTTACAGTTGGCCTTTGAATATATCCAAAATGATTTCTAAATGTCACACACTGCTTCATAGCCTGCTCTTCGTCAGAGGTTTTTATTTCGTTCTCAAGAGCAATTACTTTCCTGAAAATATTTTCTAAATCGTTCTCGTCCTTCTGTGCCTTAGTAGCTACCTGCTGGTAGGCAATGTGGTTTTACTCGCCTCAGTCATGTTCCCAGCAGCAAACAAATCAGGATCCATGTTACTTAAATCTAGGCGATGTTTTTCAGAAGTGTTCTTTCCTCCTGAAAGAGAGCTCGCAAATTATTTTTTTTTCTGACCAGTAATACTTTCTGCAGCCATCAACCCTTTTTTATGGAGGATGTACCCAGTAAGCTTTAAATGAATGTTATTTGAATCTATAGTTTGTATGGTGTAAAGGACGTTGAACTTACAGTTACTTATGCAACATGAAGCTCTGCCTTTGATTAAATCCGTGTTCCACTTTCGAGAAGAGGATTTCTGAATATGTTTATTTCCGAACTTAAATACACAAAACTTATTGACATTTTTAGAAAGTCCTCTGATTAATTCATTCCGTTCACATTAAATTCTTGAGGTATTGTTAGAGCTCTTGTTCTACTGGTCAGAAAGGAGGATGGATTGCCAATCAGGAGGTAGAGGGACTTCCATGTTGGACTTTGTAATCCTAGCCACAAAATCTTTTTAACCATATTTTGACCTTGAGAGAGCTTTGGTTAGTTCTTTTCTGTAGGGTTGATGGCCTGCCTCGGGATTGTCAGTGTCAGATAAACTTGTGTCGACCTCTATGTTATCTGATAAGTGCGATTCATCGCTCTCAGTGCTTTGTGATGATGCAAGAAAATCATTCCCTGGGGACAAGGTTTTGCTTTTCGTTTGTGTCCCCAATACTTGTTTACAATAAACAGATATAGCTTCACCTAAGATAATACCAACACTTTAGCCTGTTTATTAGAGTGAAACTTCTTACCCTTTTTGGATACCTTCTCAATAGCTAATATACAGCTTTTCCCATACCTTTTACCCCCTATCGATTCAGAATATTATCGGGTAGACATTGATTTGTTTTGGTTACTGTCATTTATGCCCTTGTCTTTGTACACATTGTCTTCCTGTTGCTGTCCTTTGTCAAACCCTGTCTAAATATTTCCAGACTTATATCCTGTCTTTGGGATACTTGTTATGATTAAGCAGGGGGAGCTTGGGGTATTCATATCCGTTGCATCAATTACAGTGGCATGATTGTCTACTATTTCTTTCATTTTTCGATACCCTTGGCCATACGACCTTCTTCATATGTGATTTGATACCCCCCATTTTCTTTCCCAAATGGAATGTTAACCTTTTTTCCATTGGATTACTACGGGTATATAAAGTGAATGCAGCTTGATCAACTGCAGACTTCTTTTTATAATACAAATCTCGCACCTGCTCAACAACAACTTTTTTTCGACCATTCACACCATTGTACAAATCAGAAATAATGCCAGGCCAATTGTAATTGCTAGGCGTGCTGTCAGAGGACCAGGTGCAATTTTTGCATATAACTACATATAAGTTTGCTAAACCTATGCTACTTCTAGACCATCTTCTCCTTGCACCTCCACAGCATCTTTGTCTAAGAACTGAGCTCCCTTTAGTCTCCAACTGTTGCTTATTGGTGAAGTCATGTTTTGACTGAAAGAAAGAATAGTGTTTTATTAGAATGTCTGAATAATGCTAACTCTTTTAATTGAAAATAGGATTCAGAAAGTGAAGAAAACAAAAGGATTCAATATGAACAAACTAATAAACCTGAAATTCTTTTAAAAAAGACTGGTTCTAACTTTTGGTTTTGGCTCGTTCTCATTCCCTTTCGTCTTCGGCTGTTGCTTATTGGCGAAGTCAGGTTTTGACTGAAAAAAGGAATATTGTTTCATTAGAATGTCTTAATAAAGCTAACTCTTTTAATTGAAAATGTGATTCAGAAAGTGAAGAAAACTAAACGATTCAATATGAATTTTATCCAATATTTCTACCTGACTTTGATCGAAGGATTTCTTTTTTTGACGACGATGGCATTAGAATGTAGGTATGTTGCCTGCAGAACCTCTCTGTTGTTTTCCTATGTATATGAAGTTATTAACAATTATAACATTTTTAAGATTGTTTTTCAGATTGCATGAAAAATTAAGTGAATGGAAAATTATTGGATTGATTTTATTTGATTGTTAATGTGAGACACTGTGGAAAGTTCTGGAAGCTTACTCTGCTTCTCTTAGAGGATTTCACGTATCAATATATGTAAGCTTACAAGAAAAGTTTATTGGATCGATTTTATTCAATCAAATTAAGGCTTTATACACTAACAAAAATGGCAGGGGCATACGCTTTTTTCAGTTGCTTCTCTTCTAGGAAGAAATCATGGTGATCATTAAATAAACTTGATTTATGGAAATTTCAGAGCTGTTTCCAGCAGCACTAAATAATTAATTCCATTTAGAGTTCATGAAACTACGCTAACCTTGCCAGTTGGTTTGACATGGTGCTTTCTCTCTACCGTTCCTCTTTCATGATTGAGGCTGTAATGTATGATAATTATAGTGTATAACTTAACATACACATCAGTTTAAAAAGGCGTTTGGCAGACCTTGTCTGAATAATCAAAATTTCACGAAATACTTTAAAGAGCTTGTGACAAATCTATTTCTTCACCTCACGAAGACTCTCTGTACAATTGTGGGTTTATTTTCATCACCACTACATTACCAATCACTTGCCCACGACTCATGGCAAATGACCAGTCAGGAACCCGTCTTGAGACCCTTGGTGACCTCATGTGTTGGCGAAATTCTTTGAATGTCAAATTAGATGATTTTAGTAAAAGGTCGAAAGTACTATGTAATTTTGTGCTTTATTTATCCACATATGTGTTTTGATATTAACAAGATAAACAAGCTTGAAAAAACATGTGAAAGTCAACAAGCGTGAAAGTGTGTTATAGATGAATCAAAAATTAGATCGCTTAATATAGGGTCCATTCTTACTGGATTAAATTTTAGCGAAGGGTCGTTTTTTTCCATTGACCTTGTCTGGTAATTTTTCTTCACCTTAACACGTCATAAGCGAAATTAAAATTGTGGAAGGTAATAAAAGACACGCTTTATATTCATGGAAGATAAATGATATCCTAGTTGTTTTGACTACTGTGCATTGGTAAGAGAAGGTGGGTCTTTGTTCACTACCCTACTACCCTATTGTCTTGTTTAATTTAACTCCCTTCCTTAGCAATTTACTATAGAGCCTTCCTCAATAGTAATGGGTTTGAAACGGGTGTGATCAAAAGACATGAGATAGTTGACTAGTCTTGATCTCTCCTTACAACTCTGTTCTTTAAAAATGTTTCAAAAATTGTAGCATGCTTTCAATTATAGATATTTTTTGAGAAAAATGTATAGTTTCATGCCTCTATCAATCAAAACAAAAGTTAATGTTATAATTTGAGTATATAAATTATAAAAAGTTAATGCCTAAATTGTACAGTATAACAGAGTCCTGGAAACAGGTTCAAATGAAACACTGTGAAAAATAGCAGGTTTATAGATATTAGTTGCATAAGATAGAATCATCATGTTGGAAGTTCACCATAGCAAATATGGCCAATGCGACAAGTGAAGCCCTGTATGCCGGGCGAAAAATTAGCCATAACTGATTTTACTTGTGTTTGTTGTTGTTTGTTCTCTTCGTCTTGCGGTGTTTCTTATTTACTGCATTTCACTACAAGGCCTAATTTCTTTGCAATGAGAGGTACAGCCTGAAATATTAGAGACTTTCCAAAGCCAGTTGGCAATATGGAGAAGGTGTCTCTTCTCTCTAAAAACAAGGCTTTCAAGGCTGTTCTGTGTTGAGTTCCACAACATACGGAAGATATTCTTTGAGTACAGTTTTAACAGCATCTTCAAACTCAATCGTTACGGTCACTAGCATTTATTTATGTTGTTTTCTGTTCAATGTTTTACACCAGAGCTGAGTTTATTGTTACGCTGTGACCTTTGAACGTACAGAAATCTGTACATTCACTCCTGATTGGTTAATATCAGCACACCAGAACGAGAATTGGGCACACTAGACCAGACTCTCTATTTTATTTTATATATAGTGAGTCTGGTACCCAGGGTAGTCCTCAGATAGCAAAGTCTTATACACGCTATTTTATTTTTCTGAATATTAAGGAAACAAAAGAATTTAAATTAAAAACGATAGAGTAGCACAATTAATTTTACAATTTGAAATTTGAAAAGAACTCTCCTCTTCACAAATTTGTGTGAAAAGAACAAACAAGGAACTAGGGGAGACAATGGGCACATGCCCCCTTCCTTTTTATTTAAAAGGCTATTTGAATTCCTATTGTGGCATCATCCTCTATGGGAGCTGCAGCAAAGAAAGCAAGGGAAGAGAAATTCGGAACATTCCAGGCAGAAAGCCGTGAGGTGCAAGATACAGGAGAAGGAAACTCTTGTAAGCCACATCTATTGAAATCTTCCAAGGCAAAAAGAATACCACCAACATGGTTGGAGTGGCCAAAAGCACCAAGGCCAATGCCAGCGGGACAAGAAGATGCAGCAGCACAAACATTACCAGACTCACTTGACAGCTTCACCGTTACTTTATAAAGGTTTTTCTTCATTGATGCTTTGATACGTGGTTGCCTTGGCTTTTTGGTTTCATTGGGCTCAACTGCATCCACAACTTCAACTGAAAAATAAACATAGGCAAGCATAATTAAAAAATACATTTAAGACATACTGATAAAATCTGAAAGTTGTCTATTTAAAGTCAAAAGAATGGAAAAATTTTCTTGCTAAGTATAATAATCCTAATTCATGTTTTTTTTTCAGAAAACATAGCTCATGTCTGAGTGCAAGTATGCTTAGGGATGGTGAAAGGCAGTAATGAAAATAATGCAAACCTGGATTTGTGGAGGGAGCCTCCTCTGTCACCTTTTCTTTTCGGGCAATGTGCCTCTGAAGGGCCTCCTCTCTATCTTGTCTATCCATCATTCTTTTCATTGGAGGTGATGCCAAGGCTTCAAGTCCAGTTGCTGCTTTGTTTTGTTTACTGTCAATTTCCTTTACCATGACCTGATAAATTTCATCAACATATCCTGGAAACACAATTTAAAATCATTCTGATGAAGGAGGCACAAACAACAAGATCTTGCTTGGATACCCTAGACTGGATAAATACTATGACTTCAATCTGGCATATGAAGCCATATAGCTGCCATGAATGAGAATCATCACAGAGTTAGCATGGCACATAGTAATTAAAATAATGGTATCCTATTGTTGTACAAGTTGATGCCAAATTGTGCCTCAAAAAAGGCAAATGACTGTATAACAATGGGATCTAATTGTTTCAAGAGCCAATAGACAGATCAGGAATATTAGGTTTTTATGGCTATTTACTAGCCCGGGCGATCAGTCTCTTGAAAAACTACCTTCAAATTCTTTGGCAAAGTTAGTGTCATGAGAATTTGTGTCACGCATGGAAAAGGAAACTTTCCAAAAGTCAGGGCACATGACTTGAAATGGATAAAGTGAAAATTGGCAGATTATATCTTTATTTACTGCATGACAAGTAATGTCTTTTAAATCGTAATCCACTCCAACTCCACTTTTAAAAAAAATAGCAGTCATCCTTGGAACAATACTGTGCCAGGAAGTAATAATGTCGAAACATGCCAAAACTTTGCTGAATGGTCACAGCCCTTACAGTAGAACCATCATCATTGTATGGAACCATCATCATTGTATTTCAGCCCGCTTTGGAAATTCTCATCAAAGTGCATAATTGCAAGTATGTGCCTAAAAAACAACGCGAAGCAGAAATTGTAGTGGACCTAATGAGAAGATGAAAATGAAAATCTAATATGAAAATCTAATATACATTTGGTTTAGTTTAAAAGTAGATTTTATTGCTTTTATTCAAACATGCATGCACATTTGATGAGTTTTTTGCTGTAATTATTAGATATAATTGAACTTTTTTCCGTCTTCTATGAGAAACCAACCAGATTGTATTTACAAAACGAGTTTCTTAGTAGCCGGGTTGTAGTGTAGTCAAATTTTTTTAGATAACATATCACCGTCGCAATAAGACTCTTAAATCCCAGTAGAGTCAGATTATGTTAATGAGTTTGTTGATGAAAAGTTGGAAATATGATGTAATTCAAATTTGTTATTTGTTTGTATTTAACAAAAGTAGTGAACAAGTGTTTAAACACATCTAAGAGTTCTTTAGTTGCATATAAAGCATGCACCTTACCTCCGGTAAAAAAACATCCATTTGCAAGCAAACTAGATTACGTTCTCAGATGTCTAGGAAAAGTCTCCTCCTCCTCACCCTTTCACAGTATTGAAGAACAACATCAGTCTAATTCAGAGGAAAACGATGCAAGGCTGAGAATAAGAATGTAGCACACTGAGCACACTGGCACAGCCCGAGCTCAGCACGGGTCTGGTCAAGATTTCTTAAACTTGGCCTTTTCATTTCCCCAACAAATATCAGAGAAAACTGCTTTTAAATAACAACAAGCCATTAAAACAACGTAAATCTTAAGATAATTTGATGAAACGAAGAACTTATATCACAAGCTTACCTCGTAAAATAGGCAATAGGCAGAAACTTCTAACTGGGAAGCTTTTTTTCTAAGGGGACCAAAAAATTGGTCAGATTAGTTGAAGTTCGAATCATTGAGATTCCAATTTTTAAGGGTCTTTTAGGTGGTCTTCAAAGTACCTGAGACTTCTGTTCAAATAAGTTAAAGTTGGTATTACTCAGCTGGGATTAGACATTGATTGTATCTACAATGATACACACGTAGTTGATACACACGTAGTTGATACGCTAAACATTGTTTTGAAGAATAAATCTGACTCAATTTAACATACTGGTTCAAATCCTTTGCCTCATATGCACAGTCACAGAACCACAGATCAGCATCTCCCACAACTTCTGCATTGAAACAACTCGTGTGGAACCTTCTTAAGCAATGGCGGCACAGCAGTTGTTCTTGAGTTGGAATCACACCAACTGCAAGCGCACACTGGTCGTTTGCTGCACAGCAACTGTGTCTGTGTCTTTTCAAAATGGTGCTGCAGCAAAGTTGCATGGAACTCCTCGTCTTTCACAAGTGGAACCAAATGATGGCATGTGTTTCCCAGCCGAGATAGAATCCATAATAACCCTTCAAGCAGCATGGCCATTTGTGAAAGAATAAGTGTCATCAGCATTTGTGCCAGTGACATGAATATCTAATGACAGGGCTTCACTAGCAAGTAGGAAATGCACTTGAGCCTGTAAAAGATCAAAATGTTTCAAATTTTCGATTTCATCTGTGATCACCAAAGGATGGAATCATAAAATCAACAAACAAACAAATGGAAACAAATAGATAATTCTGAGACTATACTAGAGAAGGAAACACTTTGGTTGGTTCTGGCATATTTGGTATATTTGGGAGCCATAAGTGCAGACTACATAGCTTGGTATTCCTGAATCAAGTGTCAATTTATGCACTCAAGGCTGTGCATATCTTATTCAATAGTGTTAAGTTCTTACAGTATCTTACATTTCTCTACTAGAACCAATACATTGGTTGGAGGGCACAAACTAACAACAAGCGTTTCAATTGAAAATGATCACACTCTATTTGCCTTGAAAAGGATCATTGTTTGTCGAAAAACAATTTCATTTCATAATGGCACTTATTTTCAAAAGAAGTAAAGTAATCAAAGCTCACTGCATTCATGGTTTGGCTGGGATGATTCAAAAACCTCTCTTCTGAAGGCTTCTTCTATCTGGTCCGATGGCATTTCAAATAATCAAGCCTGTTAACTCTGCTGTTGCAGCTGAGGAGACACAACATATAAAACGTTGTTCCAGAAGTATTTATGTTGAAGTAATTACAATCATAGCCATGATATCAACATCGTCATCATTAGCATATTGTGTTTTTTATCAAGTTCGGTCGAGCCTTCAATTCTTTTTCCATTCTCTTTCTCTTTAATTTGGTACTTACAGTATTATTTCTTATCATCTCAATACACTATCACAATCTCTAGTTTCACTGTCACCTAACAATACAAATTCATAATCTTGCTTTAGAGATGCACATTTCTACTTCATTTAATGGACAATTAAATAACTTCTAATTACTAACAAACCGCTAAATTCAACCATGCACCTTGCTTTGAGGAATGCAGTGGCCACAGTATTGGATATACCTGATTTTAAGTGAAAAAAAAACGAGGAAATAAATGACTTATTTGGTGAAATATCTTTGAAAGAATTTCTGCTTCGTTTTTTATTGCATATTTCAATGACTGGAGTTCTCAAACTGGCCATGCATTTTCTGTTTTATATAATTGTTTTGAAAGGCAGCGGTAAATATCTTGCCCATTTCGCGAGACTTTCAATGATACAAGGCCCTGAAAACCACCATCGCCAGGAACTAAGCAGCGTACCCTAAAACAGAAAAGTTGTATTATTAATGCCATCTACAGTATCTCTAGAGTGAAATGCAGATGCCAAAAAATACTTATTTATATCTTGCAGTTTTTTTATAATTATTATAACCAAAATTACTAATCAAATTGAATGGCATCATAGCAATAACATTAAATTAATTAAGGAAACATACCAAAACTGGATGTCATCATTATTAAATGGTTGCCTTGGTCGACTCTCGGAAAAAGGAAGCATTTCCTCCAGAAACGAGAGAAATCTTACAGCAGCTAATCTCTAATAAACGAGGCAAATCTCTAACTTTAGAACTCCCATCAGCTCTTCACAAAATTCTTGAGTCCATGAAAAATCCTGAAAGGCACATTTTAACAGAATGATACAATAATTAGCAATAATGAGGAGTATTGATGCCTTTTTTCTCGTTTTCACTTAATTTCGTTCTACATTAATTTCGACAGCATTCAAACTAGTCTCTGTCATCATCAGAGGTCAGCTTTCTAAGCAAAAAACTTTGGCTAATATTGAACTTTTAAGAAATGGTCGTATCACAGATATCACCTTATCATACAGACATCAGATCTTAAAAAAAATATTTCCCAAAGACAGGGCATTTTTGGTAATAGACATACATAATGCAAAATCGTGTAAATGAGAAGCAGACCTGCTTTTAAAATTCAGAACAGACATGTCAATGTAGAAAGTATAATGTTCTGCCATTCGGTGTATGCTGTGGTGGAAGGGAAGGAAGGAGGCAAGCAACGAATAAGCTCATATTGGTTAACTGAAACAAAAGAAAATTCTAGCTTCTCAGTCATTGGTTCTCTTCTTGGTGAATTTGCTGGGAAGTTGAACTGCTTTGAACTTTCACATTTCACTAGCAAATAAGCCTATGGCCATAAAGAACGAAAGACATTCCGATTGCTGATGAATTCGCTGAAAATTTCGCTCAAGTGGAAACAAGCCTTAAGTCTTCAGAATTTTTAAAAGCAAGTGTTGTAGTGCTTTACTTCTCAGTAAAATTGTATGGAAATGAAGCTGGGTATATAGCAAAGGAATATAGCAAAAAGATAATTGAAAGACCTGGAAAGAATAGGACATCAAAATTACTAGTAGAGGATCTGATAAAAAATGAGATTTGCTGTCTGGAAGGTATGATAGAAGAGGCCAAGGAAGACAAAGAACAACCTGGGGAGATGCTTTCAAGCGATTTCCATTGGGGAAGGGCTAAAAGAGCATCTCAAAGAAGACGGTACCTGTTGATGTTTCCTGTCTTCCCTCCATTTCCCCATATTCCTCCATTTCCTCTACTTCATCTACCGCATCCATTTCCTCAACTCCATTTCCTCTACTTCATCTACCGCATCCATTTCCTCAACTTCATGCCCCCCATCCTTGCTTTGACTGTCTCTCAAATTATTCTCTTCCTCTATCCTCCTCAGCTCTTTGATACATGTTGCCAACACTAGGTCCCTTTTGGAAACCTTCATTCGATCAGAGCCACAGTTTGGCGATCAAAATTTTACAGACTCTCGCCAAAACCAAGTCGGTTTATTTTCAGGAAGCCAACATGTTTTAGATGTTAAAATAATTTGCAAAATCATTAGATCAGCCGAACTTGATGTTTTCCAAGGATAAAGTTAAATTACAAATGCATAAAAAACATTACCTTCAGCCCTTTCCTAAGATAAAGCACCAAGAAAAGCACAGGTTTTTGGCACAATCTGATGGCAGAACCGTTTTTTAAAATGGTGGAAGCATGCCGTTTTATTTTTTCGGTCAATCTTAGGGTCCTACATAGTCACTTACAGTGGTGTGGCTTCACCTTCCAGACTAAGGGCTGGAGGGTCATCAATAGAAAGTACTAATTTACTGACGAAGACATTGATGGAAAAGAATTGAGGTGCTATTTCACCTACTGAAAGATGATTTTACCGACAAAACAAGGATTTTGTAGACAAACTGTGGCCCTGACAAGTGTTCCATTATCTATAAATATTGGTTATGTGCATCTTTATAGATGATGGAACTCTTGAAGGGTGATAGGAACTTGACGAAAATTAATGATGAACAACCTTTAGGTATACCACTCATTTTTTTCAAGCACTCCACCCATAATATTCACCGCCTATTTATTTATCTTTTTCCCAAAAATATCATCGAAAATAGACACTTGGATTTTTTTCGCTATGAAATGCCAAAAAATACTTAGGCCAATATCCTCTGGAAATGAGGGCTATTGATTTCACTCCAGTACGAAGTATCAGCACGCTTCTCCCACAAAGGAAAGTTTGTTTAATTCTAATTCTAATAAAATTCCAATGTCGAAAGAACACATTAAATTGCTTCTGCTATTGAATTTAAGATTTTGCATGTATATAAGCGAATCAGTGATGCAAGATTATAAATAATTTTGAAGATCGTGGTGAGTCTTATCAATAATTTTGAATTCACAAATTTCGAATTAACCAAAACACTTAATTGAAGCAAAGAACTCTAGTGTGGCCGTTTTATACTTTTTTGACCAGGGACGTGGAAAAATTTCTTTAGAAGTTAAGCAAACATTGTATTTTCAATCCACAGAAAAATTTCAGTTTTTATATGAAAAAATCTTTTTGCAAAAATGCTTCAACACGACTAAAAAAATGCTTCAATAAAAAAGTGCTTAAAAACGTACATTTACAGCGAACTAGAAGCGAATTCAAACATAAATTTTCAGCGAATTCAAAATTTTTTATAATATCTATAATTTTTTATAATTTTTAAATTTTTATAATCTGTTAAAATATAAATAGATATTGGAACTACATGCTATGTGCAAGAAAGCTAGTTTGTCAATCAAAATGTTGATTGAAATTAACGGAACTAATTGTCATTGTGAAACAAGTCAAGTAAGGTAAGTCAAGTTTACAGAAAAGGTGAGTCAACCTTTTTAAAAAAGCTCAAGGGCTCAAGGGCCTAGCATAGCAATGTTTCTATTTTCTGGCTTGATTCTGATGTCTTAAACTCTCTATAGATGTATGTTGTAAAATATAATATTGTATGATCAGATTGTATGATAAGCAATTCAATTTTGTACTGTCGCAATTGTTCAATAATTAGTAAAGCAATCATGATAAACCAAGATTATTTATTTTATTGAGACCCTAGTCAATAAAAGCAAAATCAAAGTACTAGTATGATTACCTTTCCTCCTCGCAATATGTCCAATCGGCATACTTTTCTGATGCACATCATGTCTTAGAACATCATCAGCAAGCAATTATGCTTGACACCAACATCAAGAGAAATACCTATAATTTTGCCCATTTTTGAAAAATTTTAAGTGTGCTTTTGACAAAGGCTTTAAGATGTTTCGTAAGATATAGAAAAATGCTTGGCTAGAGACTTGAAACAGAAAATAATAAATTTAGAAGTAAAGCTGCAGAAGAATACCAGTATACTAGAATTTATTTTTCAACACCAGAAAATTAAATCACATGAAATTCACCCACCAATCCACAGAAATATGCAATTAGATAAAGATTGATATTCCAGTAGTATTTCTACAGACTTGAATGATATATGAACAGAGGTTACAGTTTAAAAAATAGCCTGATAATGTTATAATGGTAATGTTAATGTACGTAGTTACTTTGAAAAACAAAGTATACTGTGTATGCATATAATAATACACAGCAATTTATACCTTCAGTAGACTCAGTCTCCATATTAACAGGAATTTCTGAAGTTTCATTCCTCTCTTAATGCTCATAAAACTTTTTCAACCCTAAAGTTAAGGAAACCAGTTAAGAAAAAAAATTTTTGACTCTAATTTAAACTTAAAATGAAAATTTAATTCACATCTGTTGAATTCTCTACTGCTAAAATATCTCGTCTTCAATCTTATCTTTGACAGCAACATCTACAAACTTGTCCCTGATATAAGGATCCTTAACAAAATCCTCAAACCATTCAGCTCCTAAAACATTAAAGAATGGCTATAAAAACTTTTAAAGTGTTCATGGCAAATGTGAAGCTATGTTGTTATCAAGACCTATACAGTTATGCTTAAATTAACATTGAGCCATTAAGTGTGAAATTATATCTTATAAGTATTCTCACCTATGTAATTAACTGTAAGATCTGATGACATACTTAATGCAACCACTGGCATGTTTGTTCTCTTCAGCCATTTGATAAGCTATTGTATAGGAAATAACAACATATTAGGTCATTTGGTACAGCTTTTAGAAGACGCTAAGAAACCAGTGAGGTAGAGGAATGTTTAGCAAAAAAATGCATTAATCAGTAAATTCAACTCTAAATAAAAACAGCAGATTTCATACCAATAAAACAAAAACATTCAATGCTCCTTACATTGCTTCTTAACTGCTCTTCTTGCCTCTTATCAAAAACTCTTTGCTTGCTCTGCTTTGGAATGTATTCTTTTCTGCCACATCCACGTTTCTTCTTCTGGGGTTGCTGTGTGATATCCTGTAAGGATTATGTACTGTTTTAAATCTCTTTTCAATCTGTTATAAATCTGGCAATTGTCAAATATTCTGGAATAAACCACTTTACAGTAACGAGAAACAGCAATGTAGAGTGAGTTTCCCTAATAGCCCCAAGCTGTTTTATTCCAAATTCAATTTATTTAAAGCAGATATCATTGTGGAACAGGCAAGAGCAAGGTTTGAAATAAGGGAAATAAACCGAGACGGGGTGGGTGGGGGGTCACAAGGTTTAGATATGGTGTCTATCCAATTTTCTGCTTGTTACATACACATTATTTCGCATTTGGCAAAATAGGAAACAGAATCGAATACGAAATTTTCAAGGTAAGCAGATTTTGCCTTGTAGCAAACATAACAAAAAGGAAACCTTTGCTCCTGCTCTGGTTCAGAATATTGAATGGTACAACAATCAGCAAGTAGATCTAATCCATTGTCATTGACATGTCAATGACATTGCCTAAATCATTGACAGAACTGTTACTAATAGTTACAGCATGTTCAGCTAGCACTGTCGCATTATGCATTTCTTGCCCTTCTATTTTCCCCTAAATCCTGCAATTATAATATAAGGCCATTCATGTTGGTGCAATTCTTAAAAAATTGGGCCCCTGGCAAGCCCTCACAGCGGGCTAGTCTTCTGTTAATAGAAGTTTGCATACTATCAATATTATACATTGCATTTGTCATGTAGAGGCAAGTTTGAAAGTTGCTTAAAAACATTTTGCAAGCCCAGGTTTATTCATGTCTACAGGGCAAGTGAACAACGTTTTATCTGGTTCTTCTATGATGCTCCACATTTGATTAAAACTGCCAGAAATTTTCTTGCCAACTCGGAAGCAGGTTAGAAATAGCAAATTAATGTGGAATGATGGTGCCTTTCATTATGGGACCACATATCAAAACTGTATTATGAAGATGCCAATTGAGGGCTCAGGCTGCTACCAGGTTTGACTAATGATCATATCAATCTTACATCATACTGAGTAATGCGAGTGGGGTTAGCTGCACAGGTTCTTAGCTCGACTGTCAGTTCTGTTCTCCAAAGTTATGGTGGGCCTGAGTGTCAGCTAACATCAAAGTTCTGTTTGATGATGGTCACTTCTTTGACTGTTTAAATGTCCGTGATACTACTGAACATACATTGAAAACGAAAGATATCCTGAAGCCATACTCCTCAGTAGAGGATGAAAGATTTTTGTGGCTTCAAGAAGAGTTTCTTGGTTACCTTGCAAATTGGAAGAGCTCTGTTGAAAATCGAGTTGGAAACTTTGATGCTGTTGCAAAGGCAAAGATATTTCTTTCATGGCAAACATATGAAGGTCTCTAGATCACATGTCTCACATTAATTGAATGCACAAAATATCTTCTCAATAAAGTTCAAAGGTTACATGACAAAATGCAAAGGTGAAAAAAGGCTCTTCATCATTTTCAGACTGAAGTATCATAACAAACCCAAAAATGAGGCTCTCATCAAAATTGTTAAAAAATGAATTTTTGAGGGAAATAAATTTTGATACTTTCAGAGCTGTAAGAAGCATTGTGTTTGAGTGTTTTAATAAGTTTTAATAAGTAATGTTTCAGAGTTCACTCAGAAATAATCTCAATGTCCCATGTCTGTGCTTGAGCTAGACTGTTTAATTCCTTTGCGTAAAGATTGTTGCTTTCTTCTTTGTTTAGCTGCCTTGTGTTTTCCTTTTATTGATTTTGCATGAGAATGTGCCCTAACCATCGCATACAGTAGCACTAGACATTCAAGCAAGTTTTTGCTCACTTCCTTGTCAACAACAACATCAGTAGATCTGCATATATCTTTGAAGTTTGATTGGACAATGTTATCCTGCATTACTTTTTTAACCATTAATGTACTGTCTATGCATGTCTTTGATTTTGATGTCATTGTGCAAAAAGATTGCTCACAAACCATGAAAATCTTCTGTGCCTTTTAGTTTACTCGTCATAGTGCACCACGGTCCCTAATGTTGACAAGTTTCTGGGTATCATCCTCCATATATTTTGTAGCCATCAAAATGCCAAGATTGTTGGCTGGCGATAGACCTCCAAGAATGGGACTGTCGCAATCTACAGTATATTGTACGACAATAATATCCAGCAAGATATGACAGATCATGCAATACTTTTTCGGACAAAGAAAAGCATCTCTTCTTTCCCTTGCTGATCAGCATCCTTTGGCTGCTTTAGACATAAGCTAGCCATCTCTGAACACAGCAAGTTTGAGTGGAGGACTGGTAGCCCACTGAAAATTTGCTGCTTTGGTAGCATCAGCTTGAAAAAGTTACTAAGGAATTCTTCATCATCCCCTTTGAAATTTTTAACAATTGGAATAATTTTGTCTCAAATCAATAGGAATTGTTCTACTGTTATTGAGAACTTGGCAAATACATCACGTTCCAAGAGGCTGAAACATTCATCCCGACTAAGCCTAAGAGCTGCTTTCTCAATTATGCTTTACAGTTGGAAATTGTGTATTGTAGGTGAATCTTTGACCTTATCATTCACATCAAATTTTTGTTGCTCATGTTTCAAATCAAAATGCTTTGAAAGTCCGCGTTTAGACATGCAAATTTTTAAGCACTGCTCACATTTGAACCCATCTTTTATGGTTTTAGCCTGAAAAAAAGATGCTTATTTATTGAAACAATAATGAGTGATCAGCATGAAACACTAGGTTCCCAAAAAACTTGTGGTAGTAGCCATTTAAAAACAAAATTAACTTCTCTACGACAAAATTACAGTGCTTGTTATGATGGCAATACATTTATTTAAAAGCCAAAAGAAGTCATTTCTCTTACCAAATTTTTCTTCTTGCTCATCATCAGCGTCATAATCTTCATCACTTGCAGAAGAGTCTGACAATGTCAAGTCAGATTCTTTTTCGCATTCACAGCAGGCATCTGTTTTAACAAATCAATCTGATTTAAACTTTTCAAATTAAATCCAATGAAGCAAGTTTGGGTGATATAGAGATAAAAAGCTTGATGCAATGAACATAAATATATTCAACCTTGTAAAAATTAATAATTCTCTATCAAGATTAAGCTATAAATGAGGTCTAAGAAAGGGAAAGTATCATTAATTTGGAAATCAACAGAAACTAGCTTTGAGGCATCAGTCCTTTAGGTATTCTAGATAGAATTCAATAGAAGTAATCACGAATCTTACCAGATTTGCTTGATTTGGTGTAAAAGGAAGTTCCGTCTCGTAACAGTACCAAACTTTCCACTTCACTGTCACTGTCCATGCCAGCTACACATCCATTCATAACTTTTGTCGCTATACTCCTATTCTTCAAATTTGGGTAGGGTTTGAAAAATTTTGTTCTGCTTGTCAGCAACACTGGGCGTTAATAGATACTGTTCTCTCAGGTATGAATGCTAGTCACAATTAGAAAATCGACATCCGGTCAAGAAACTCTAAAATTGGTATGATTTTCTAGCTGGGCAGGGAAGATGGAAAATCTAAATGTCAAACTCATTCGGTGTACCTTTGCCCTTGACCTTTTTCAAACCTGACACTTTTGAAGCAAACCAGGCAGTTTTCAATATCAAAATGTAAGAATATTGCTTAAAATCCTCAGTGCTGACTTTGATGTAATTTTTTTAAAAGGTTTCCCTTTAACTGGATGCTAAATGTTTTGTAGTCAATGTAGTCTGTAGAAGAGTTTGTTGTATATTTAGAGTGGCTGAGAAAATGCTCTGATGGATGGTCGAAGCTTTTGAAGAGATTCTAATTCGATGAAATCATAGTTTCTCTTGGATACTGAAAGTACAGGATGTAACAGTGACGATAAACGATGTATCAACAAAATTTTCTTCACATTGATGAGTGAATTCAACCGAGACTGATTGATTTTAGTCACAGGGATGCTGGAGCTTGCCAGCTTGTAAACAAGACTTTTGATTTTCCACTCAGAATACTTTGGTTTGAAACGAGTGTATTATGCTATATCATCACCATCGATTAGTATAATCACATAAAAGACATACAATTATCATAATGCTTTTAATGTATTAACAAAATATTGATAATGTTCGTTACTTTGTTATCATGTTAAATAAAATATGTAATACATACGTATGAAGAAACATTTTAGATTTTTTCAGAAATAAACGTTATTTTGCAAAAAATATGAAATGCAAATAACAGTGCTATAAGAATATAACAATAGAATCTTGAGAGTTCTTAAGGTTTTTTCCACATCTAAAGCTCAATTCACACTGTACGCAGCACGATGCAGCGCTTCGTGAAGCTGACCAATTATGGTTGGCATAATTTGAGAATCTGCGTGCACATCGCGTTTTTACAGCTATGCATCATGATCACTGATCTATCAAAAAGACTGGATCGAGCTTCTATTGTGACTGGAGTGTAGCCATCCACCGAGAGAGCCCCAAAAGAAGCAGCCTAGTTTGATGAAAAGAAAGAAGCATAAGGTTAAGAAAGAAGCAATGTTTCATTTCGATTATGGAAGAGTGGTGAGCATTGTTGTTTATATGCTTTCAGAGCAAGCTATTTAAAATGTTTTTGTGCACAGAATCTTCAAATATTGAAATCACTGTTCATGTGCCTGGGCCTCATTTTGGCTCGCAGCTCCTATTTTGGGCACATGGCTTTGATAGCTCTGTCTTTAGATTTTCCATGTGTCCATAAGCTAAATTAGTAATATTTATGTTGTTTATCATAACTTTCGTGTATTCTCAACTATTCATTGACACGACTTGTGATTCCCAGGTAATTAGCTTGGTTATTTGGAACTGTATTAGTTTAATTCACAGAATGGAAGGGGGCAATCTGTTTCGATTGTGTGTTAACTTTGTTATGGTAACTTGGCGTTTTTGGTAGTTCTTAAAAAAATCTGTTTTGCTGGTAGCTTTAAAAAAAGCTGTTTGACATTGTAGGCTCGTAGCAATTTACTACTGGTTGAACAGGAAAAGCTTGGACAACTTTTTCCTGACTTTTGTAGAGGACAACTTTTCTGAATACTGCTTTCCTAGATGATAAAGCCTGACTTTGCAGTAGTTCATTCCCACTTCCCACTATCTTGATCAGTGCAAAAATGTGATTATCCTCGATTGCTGTTTCTGTCATGTGGTTGTCTAGCTCCCTAAATATGTTTGTTTACTCTGAGGTAACTCGCCATCTGTTGTTTTGAACATTCGTTGAAAGCATTTTCTACTTCTTTACATATGTTGAAAACGCTGGTTGTGGGCTTGAATGTCCCCCTCTGTCCTTAAATGTTAGGAAACTGCTTAAAGATTGATTTTGGACAGAGCTTCGCTAGAACAGCTTTGCATTTAATACAGGATGTTTCCTTGTCTGTCATTTTCCCAATAAACCCAGCGAAATATGAAAGGGCTGCAATCTTAAATTCTGACAGATGATATGTATTTGGAGCATCAGCATAATCATGATCACTTTTCATTTGTGCTCTCTCTATCATGTCACACTTACAGGCTAATGCAGCTTTGGAAATAATCG
The DNA here is from genome assembly GCF_013076305.1 of Rhopilema esculentum. The sequence goes on along the minus strand of NW_027019384.1, from coordinate 858,755 downwards.
TATTTTGTCCTTGTATATTGCAGGTATCACCAATAACTTGCAGAATAGCTGTTGGATCCTGCTTCTGACAATTACCATTGCCCCCTTCTATGCTACTTCGGAGTAAGAGGCGTTTGTATGATGCAACAAATTGCTGTACTGTGGGGTTGTTGTTGAACCTACCAGATACTCTTACTGCGCAGAAGAAAAGCTCTAGGTGATCTTGGCTAAACTTATATGTGATGAAGTATTTTAATTGGGGATCTTGGACATCGACCAGCTCTGCAAAAATTTACTGAATGCTTTTGATGGCTACAAGAAATCCAAGAAAACCAGTTTTTCTTCTTGTGGAGTGCATCAGTTTGCCACTTGCATCTTTAAGGGCTATGATGTAATGATGAGCTTCTGACAAAAATGGCCCCCAAATACATTGGCTATTAACCCTAAGAGCAGATTTGAACCTCTTGGCAAAAGGGTTGCTTGAATTCAAGACATCAAAGAGATGGTCAATAATCCTGATAAACTTTACTGTTGTTCCAGTTTCAAAACAGAATTACAATACTCTAATGCGTCAGCAACACTACTGCCAAAGGTCTGAGCAGCTAGGTTCACCTTCATTTGTTGCTGGTACCATCTAATATGGGCTGTTTTCAGTTTGTTGCCCAGTCTTAGCCCTTGCTATTCTTGAAGGTTTTCTACCCCCTTTATGTATTGCAAGTTAATTTTCCTCCCCTCTTGATCGAGCATCATGCACCTTCAGGAAGACTGTTTCGCACCAACTTTAGCATGTGACATACATCTAAAAACACATGAATCTGTCTCCTTGTATCAGAGGATGAGGAAATGATGTTGACAAGGCTTTAGGGCTTTGGAAAATAGAACGAAGGGTGAGGGCCATGGGGATGAAGGAAACTCACTTCCAATGAATTCTTTTCTGGAGCTACCTGGATAACATAAGCAGCCCACCACTTTTTGTCATATACCACTGTTACATAGCCATGGATAAGTCCAATATCCAGGGTCTTCTGACCTGACTTAAAAATACATACTTTCTGCCATTCTTCGCTAAGGCTGTATGTAGCAACTTGCATCAAAGACTCTGAAACAGGTATAAAGCTGTGTAGCTTATGAGTTCCTGCGATTGCTCTGGCCCATCTATACCTCTCCTGCAAATGTTCATCCTCTACCTTCCAATCAACATTTGTTAATAATTTTGAATTAATTCCACTAAGATGCTCATCAACAAATTTGAACAGTTGCAAGTTGTCAAAAGGGTGTTGAAGGCTTGCACGAGTTGCTTCACGCTTAATTGTTCCTCCATTTCCATCAGATGGACCCTTGCCATGGCTAGTGGCAAAAAAATGCCATTCTGCTGGAACTCCAAAATCCTCCTCATGCAGGCAAATGTTGGCAAAATTTTTAAGGTTTTTAAAATGGCCTGTACAGCCATCAGAGAAGTAAACAATCTTTGCTACTGGATAAAAATTATCTTTTAAGTGCTTTATTAAGTGCCTCTAAAACAAATGGACTGCAGTTGTGTCATGTGTGTTGCAATCAGATATTGACACAAAATTACTTTGTTGAATCCATCTTCCTTTTGATGATAATACACAAATGGATGTAATGTAGCCATTGACTTACTCCAATGAAAGGAATGAGCCTGATCTTGAATGACAAAGAAAATAATTTTCTGATGACTTGCCCCTCTTGAAGAGTCTCTTCTGTTTTTCAAATATGCAGATTGTTGTTTAGCTAAAAAGTCATGCTGTTTAAGATGATCCAGTTTTTCTACAAAAATATCAATAAAGTCCTCTGTAGGTGTGATAAGTGTTTCCAGGCTTGACCTCTGTTGAAATCCACTGCTTAAACTGTATCTCATCAATGCTCGTGTCACTGTAATACTTACTGAGTATTTCTTTAAGAGACGCTCTCACACTTGTTGAATGGCATTGTGGTAAGGGTGGATTGCATATGAACCATGCATCATCAATTTTACATTGTTATTAGCAATGCACACACATACAGAATAACTTCCACTTGCTCCAGCAAGTACACATTCTTTCGGACACAACATTGGAAATTTGGAGAAACCTACTTTCATTGTTGGGTGCTGTTCTTTGAATTTTTGAAATATTTCTTTAAGGTTTCCTAAAACTAATCTTTTTTGAAGATGATACTTTAAACCGTTTTGGACAACGCTAACATAATCCTTTTTTCCTGGCATTACTCTACTGATTGTATCATCTCTTACAAAATTCTTCAACAAGTGCTACTGTTGTTTCTGGCCATCGTTTTCCAGTCTTTGGGTTAGGAGTTGCCATTACACCTTCTTCATATGATAAGTGCTTTGCTTCCATTGCCATTCTTTGCGAAGAACCAAATGTTTCCATCATTTTTCTCTGGCTCTATGTTTGGGCGAAAATTGTCAGCTGCAACATGTTCAAAGTACATAAGACTACAGTTAAGGGTGGCCACAAGATCTCACTGGACTTGGCATCTAAATTGTCAATGCAGAATCTTGAATGTGTTCCTGGTTGGCAGCTTTAAAGGAATTGTTATGGCATGGCACAGTGTAATGAACAACCTTCTGCTTTTGATATTGAACCATCTTACATTCAAATTTCTGATAGTACTGTGGATGCTGATATTTCTGAAATTGAATCCTCAGTTTCACGGTCAGAGAAAATTCCATGCTAAACAATAGGGAAAAAGTTCAAATTCTAACCCTCACACCTGAATCCTGGGCAGTTGCATATCCCTCTCCTTTTTTGGGGTATCTGAATATTTTGTAAGACAGTCAAGAGGAAAAAGAGCTTCATGTGGTAAACTAGCTATGCAAAAAAAGAAAACAGGGAGTAGGACTTTGCAAAAAAGTGTAATTGACCTTCTCACTTCCTTTTTCCAAGATGATTCTTTTTCAAGACTGGTGCCTGGTATGAAAGATTCAGTCAGTGTGGGTAAAAATAATCATGAACAAAAAAGATCACTTCTCAGCAATATGAAAGAGCTCTATGTACTTTTAAACAACATCATCCCGATGTTACCATTGAGTTTTCAAAGGTTTGCTCTCTTTGACCTAAATGGTGTGTCACAGCTGGTGCCAGTGGTACACATTCTGTCTGTGTATGTACTCTTCACCAGAATGCTATCTTGATGGTACAAGCAGCCACGCTTGACTTGGATTATAAAGAAATGATAGATATGATTTTGTGTAGCAAGGCAAACAGGACATGTATGATTCATAGATGTAACAAATGCTCAGGAAAGAAAGCCCTTAGATCTCATGTTGAACAGCATTAACAGATAAAGATGATATATGTTTTCAACAATGGCAAACAACAGACAGAACCAAGATGTTCACACCAACGATGCCTGTAGGCGAATTTGATGAGCAGTTTGTTGAAACTATAGTTGCCCTAACACCACATTCATATATAGCTAAGTGCCAGGCAATTAACCTCGAAGCAAGGAAAAAGGAGATCACTGAAGGAACTGCAATAGTTCTAGGCGACTTTGCAGAGAACTATACTTTTGCTGTACAAGATGAAGTGCAATCATATCACTGGAGTAGACCATATTGCACATTACACCCAGTAGTTTTATACTACAAGCAAAATGCAGAGTTATTGAGTCGTTCCTTTTGATTTTTGTCTCATGACCTAGAACATGACACAAACTTTGCTTTTGAGGTGCAGAGAAGGCTTACAAGTATCATTAAAGATTAAACTTCTATCTATAACTAAAGGGTGGTATTTCTCTGATGGTTGTGCTGCACAATATAAGAATTACAAAAACATGATGAATTTGTGCAGTCATAAGGATGACTTTGGTTTGGATGCAACTTGGTCTTTTTTTGCAACCAGCCATGGGAAATCGCCATTTGATGGTATTCGGGGCACAGTAAAGAGACTCACATCACGTGCAAGTTTACAGAAACCATCTTCTGACGAAATACTCAATGTGGCTAAACTGCTTGAATTTTGTGAAAGTAATATTCAAAGCATTCAAACATTGTTCATTTCAAAGGGAAGAGTGACAGAAAATAATTTTCTTTTGAAAAGAAGGACAGGTTTTCTCTTGGTCGCACCATTCCTGGAACTAGAAGTTACCACTCCTTTGAGCCAGTATCTACAAGTACAATTGCCTTCAAATACACTGCTGAAGAGGATACTTTTTTAGGTACCTTTAACATATCTGGTGAAAAAGGCAAATTCCTTTCTATCACCTCCGTGAAGGCAAGTGACTTTGTTGCCTGTAGATACGATAAGAAGTGATGGATAGGAATGGTTCAGGAAGTTTCTATGCAAGAGAATGACTTCAAAATTAGTTTCTTACACCCTCCAGGACCATGTATAAGTTTTCACTGGCCCAAAGAGAAGATGTTTGCTAGTTTCAGAGCTAGATGTTCTATGCCCAATTGAAGCTACAGTATCAAAGACTGGAAGAACTTATGACATTATGAATGAAAATGTACAAAATATAAATGAATTGCTCTTCAAAATAATATACAGGAAAACTGTTGACTAACTTGGAGACATCTCAAAATAGCCACTCAAACATTTCAGATCATCGTGTTTGGGAAAATCATATTAGCCATTTTACAGTGGAATAAAAGATAAACTATTAAAACTATGCTATTTCTAATGCCATTTCTGGATTCTTCATATCAATTTGCATATGCCACAAATTTTCAAAATCACAGTGTACATTCAAATTGTTGAACTGCCACGCCCATATTTCATGATTGTTTTAATTTGTCATAACTTTGCAACTGGTTAAGATTTGATCCAAAATTTTAGGAAATTTTGTTTTTCACTGATACCAACAGTTGATATCAAGGTCAGTTTATTCTGAGATAGTCGGTTGCAAATATGTAAAAAAATCTGATGATTTCATATGGAATGACTCTTAAACAAAATTTGAGGCTCTTATAAATTTTCTTATAAATTTCTTATAGACAAAATTTCTTATAACTTTTTTTTTAAAAAAAAGATTGTATAGACTTTTTTAAATGTTCTGTGGTTCTAAATCGATTGAAAAGTTTTTTAGGTAAATATCATCGTTTTTATGCCTAGTTTATTAAGTGGATAGATCCCAAAAAGCTGATTCTTATTTCAAATTGGTGGAGAGGTTCTAGGCTCTTTCTGATCCTCAAAAAACCCTTTCAACAATTTCAAAGATATAATGTATATCAACTACGGTGAATAAATTAAAGTAACCTTTGATTCTGGATGAAATGCCCTTTTTATGCCCCGCCAAATGGGACAAAAGTCTATTATACAAAATATATGATGTCATTGTAAATCTATTATAAATCTGTTGTACAATTCATATCGACGTTATTTCCTCTAACTTAATGCGTGTCCACTTGACATTTATAAATTGTTTTCCGAAATTTCAGATATATAAGGTCTGAATTTGTTTGCAAATATATAAGGTCTGAATTTGTTTGCAAATATATAAGGTCTGAATTTGTTTGCAATTATAAAGTCTGAATTTGCTTGCAAATATTTAAGGTCTAAGCGCGAACAATGTGCGCAGTGACATTTCCCGCCAATTATGAGCACCAGAGGCAAATGACTGGCCTAAGCAATACCAACGAATATTAATTATGTCGTTCGAAGTTGACTTTCAACAGTTTCTGGTTGTTCTTCCTGGACAACTATCTCAGGCTCGACGACAAGCTTTCAGTAGTAATTTGAATATGCTCGAATTTTGGAATAGACGTTTGCAAGACTTTTTACATGTTTTAAGCGTTTTCATTAGGAGGTGTGAATGTGCAACAGAAACACCTGAAAGTTTGTGTGTGTATCTAAGAGAGCTTTTTGTAGAAATTTGTAATCTACACAATTTAGTTGAGAGTAACATCTTTACTGATGAAAGCTACATACCAGAAATGACTGCACACTCTGTTAGGTGCCCTGAAGAGTACAATGAAGGTGCCTGTGGCAGACCTAGAAAATCATTAGAGAAGGAAGAAATTGCGAAGCTGTTTGAGATACACAATTCATGGCATACAGTAGCTCAACTATTGGAAACTTGTGACTTCCTTCACACGGAATTTACTTCTACCTTTGCCATTCTGGGAGCTTGCGCGACGACTTCCCAGAGAAGCTGGGCGAGTGCATGGGGTTGCGGGCACAGAACTAAGCCGTCTGATGCTAGTACTAAAAGCATTGCCAATATATCTTTGGCGGTTGTATAAAGAGTTTCCTCATCTAAAAATCGAGGAAAATTCTTCTTGCGCGTTATTAAATTGCTGCCGGTCATTCAATATGGGTCTCGTCGGAGCTGTTGGGCTGGAAGCTCCAGCACGAGCCACTGCTACTTCAGCAGTGGAAGGCAAAGCCCTAAATACATTATTTAAAGTTTCTTGAAAAGAAGGATGGGAAATAGTATTCCCAACCAACTTGTCAATGTTCCTCGCAGCCATTTTGTGCAATGTAAAATGTGTAAACTGTAAAGCGAGACGGATAACATTCATAGCATGGAAGTGGTCGCTGTAGTGGTGTAGCGTCAATTTTTCCAAAAAATTTTCAGAGGGGGGTGCAAGCAACTACTGCAGCAACCATTCAAAACATTCCTATTTGTATAAATTTAAAGTGGAACTGACATGAAAAATGAAAAAACTTCATAAAATCCATTTATTTCATTTTAGTATAGAGCCGGCAGTGCTGAATCGAATGGTGTAACTTTTTCCTGCATATCTTTTCGTTAACATAATTTTTTCAAGCTCCAAAGTACTTGTTTTTGTCAGATTTTGTTCGAATAAAAAAACGCGGCCAAAGAGGAATTTCAGGAATTTGTGACGTATTCTGGTGTGTTCGTGCACCGGCAAGGTCAGTTTATTGCGTACTTTTGAAGGATGGCAGACATCGGGCATAGCAAAACTATACTGGCTGTTTAGGTAACAGTCACATTCCCGAAAATCAGTCGCAAAAGTTTCCGAAAGCTGAAAAAAATAGCATCGATATTGGGTAAAATTCATGAGAAGACACAGGACCGGTTTCAATCCATTGTCTTCGTCCGACCTATGACCCAAAACACACGTTATGTACAAGAATTATAACAAGCATTTGAACAATCCTACCAAGTTTCGGAAAAAGCCAGCAAGACCCAAAATTCATTTTTAGTACATTAGTTCTAGCTACTCTACGAAGTTTCAATCGATTTTGAATCGTTTTACGGAAGTAAATATGGGGAAACAAAACAGACATACGAGATAGCTGTTATAAGGCTCGAACGGGGGGCGTTTCAGATACTCTCATCAAACCAGAAAAAAACAAGGGGGAACTAAATGTATTTTATGCACATTAATTTTAGTAACTCTCAAAGTTTCAATCGGTTCGGAACATTTTTACAAGTGTACTTAGGGGTTTTCTATGTGCTGGTGTCTTCAGCCAGGGGTTTCCCTGGAGCTTGTTGATGTACAGGGAATTCGATTATTGGAGTTTTACGATTCAAATTAGTATACACTCAAAAGAAATTTGTTCTTTATGTTGTTTTGAGTCAATTTAGTTGTCTTGCTTTGGCTCTAGTGTTGAAGATCAGTTCACATCAGGTTGTGATGTTTCATGTCGAATGTCAATTTACGGGAACACTTAGGCAGCGTCAAAAAATATCTGCTTACCTTGGGATGTAAAGTGCGTCTTGTTAAGAAAAGAATAAATAAATCAACAGAAATCGATCCAGTTTTCTCACTTGAAAAAACTTTTTATCATCTTTATCCGAATTGAAATCCGAATAATTAGCCAAGTGTCGGCTTCGCCACCACATGTTCACCCATCTTCAGAGGAAGGTGGTAATGGATCTTTCTCATTGGGTTGCAACATCATTTCAACGTTCCCGTCTTCAAAATTTGTTCTCTCACTTCCGATACAACTTCCTCATCGTTAGATGAAACGTTTGAATCTGGAAATTCCTTTCCCCGCTTAGGTTGCTGGACATTTTATCGGCTCTGTTGGGGTTTCCTGACCGTAAACTATATAATAACACACCAGAATGCGTCACTCTCCCCAGACTCTTTTCGAAAAACCTCCTACGACTCAAGCCCCCCAAAAACAAACTTATGGCCCTTATTTTGAAAAAAATATTTGCAGATAAAGAATCAGTGATGTTTAATGCCTAAGAAAAAACCTTTTGCAAAATTTTAAGTGAGCGTAAGCTCAAAACGTCCTCTTATCCGTAATAACAAAATCATTACCTTTCTAGGCTAATGGAAAAGTTCATTATGATTGATAAAAGTTATGGTTGGTGAAAACTCCTGTACAAAGCTTAGAATCAAAAGCCCAGGTAACATTTCCATCTGCGTGTATAAACGAAAGGAAACTTGGCTTAGCAGTGATAACAGCATTTCCAGAAGTCAAGCGTCAGCACACAAAGGGTGGTCCTTACAGTTACAATGGTTTAAAGGGGAATGTAAATATTCCGGCTGATAGCACCCAAGCAGATGTTCAAAGTAACAAGAACGCAGTCAAAGTTGGTTGTCAAGGAACCGATACCATGGCATATGAATTTTCTAGATATGTTCCTTCTGAGATTCCAAAAGACAGATGCCTTGAACGGGATATGCTTGAGAATGTAATTGAAGGCGATACAGGTATAGAGAAAGGGAAATATTCTTCTTTCAAAATTATTCAATATCGCAAGCTTGCAGTTGCAGTTAAAGAGTTCAAAGAGATTCCTGAATTTTCACCAAAAAGATCGAGCAGTAGGAGAAGCTAGAACACTAATAAACCCAGTCCTCATAAAGCATTTCTATGCTAATGCCATTCCTTTAAACTCAAGGGCTATTGCATTGGTCTTGCAGCTCTGTACAAGAAACAATGGGTGATTAGAGGATGTTACAGAAGAATGTCTTCTAGAAATTTTGGTCAAGCTAGCAAGTGCACTGCATCATGTTCACAAAAATCGATTTTAGCACAACGATCTAGTGGTCGATAATGTAGTGATAATGAAAACAAGCAGGGGAGAAAATGCCAGAATGGATCCCTGTAATCTTAGATTTTGGAGAGGCGACAGGAATTGGAAATGACTTTAAAAGACACTACAGATCATTTGATTCACACATAGATTCCGAAGTTTTGAACGGGAATGCAATTCACGCCGTCCAAAGTGATATTTATTCGTTTCGAATCATACTAAGAGGCTTAATCTGCATATTCCATATTAATGAAATTAAAGACAATCTAAATGAAATTGTCACTAGATGCACTTCTGTGGGAGACTTTTTCTGGAGGAGGTGAAGAAGATGTTCAGCCATACACTTCATCGTTCATAAATGTGCATTCTTTGCTCCCCACACAGCCATTTCAAGAGACGATCAATAATGAATGCAACTGATTTGTTACTAGTACAAACAACAAACGCACAGCCTCAATAAATCTATGCCTCATTAGCCTCGCTTTATCTTCTGATCTAATTCACTGGGTTACCGTAAATCTCTCCAAAAAACCCCCACCCTAGAACTACCATATGTCAATAAGCCCCCCCCCCCCTCGAATAAGCCCCATTGCTACCGTAAATCCTCAGGGTTGGCCCCCTCGATTTGTTGATTGTTGCCATCTGAGGTTGCCTTTGGTGTTTTTGAATTACCACAAAATTTCATATTTTTGATAATAATTAATTGAATCGTAATAAAGAAATTTCTATTAAATTATACGAGGTCTTTTAAGGGGGAGCTTCTGGCAGATCAACCATATTTTCTACTACTTTAAAACTGTGTTTTAGAGAGTAAAAAAGGCCTGAAGAGACAGAAACTACCTCTTTTTCTAAAAAAATACCAATTATTTGACCTTCAGTAGACAGCCCTAGTAGAAACCATGCTTTTGGAGGGGTTCTTTCACAATGCATCTGCATGCATCCGCTAGCATATTACTCAACCGCACTACAGCAATCCCTGAAAAATTGGTATGTTACTTCTAAAAAAGCATTCGCTCTAATCATGGCTGTTAGACATTGGCGTGAGTATCTTGACGGAACACAGTTTGTTTTCAATTCTTTCCATAACCTGCTAACCCACAGTGGCAAGAACAATGTTAAAGCAGATGCACTATCAGATAACATAGCAGCCTGTCATATCTAACCTTCACCAGAATTTGATGGCGATATCGTTCATCAATAAAGATCATTTTATCCATCAATTCAAGGAAGAACAAACACATGATCCATGTATTCGTTCTGCAAGAGGTGCCTAACGGGTACCAAAATCGTTGTTGTTAGCTTCAAGAAGGTGCAACGCCAGCTTTGGGTTACTGACAGATTATTAACAAAATCAGGCAGATCAGTTTTACCACCAAATTTTCAGAAAACTGTTGTCAGTGAATATCATAAACTTGGTCACTTTGCAACAGATAAATTCTACCATCATTTGAAGGAACACTTTTACTGGCCTACGCTAATAGCTGTGACTGTTCGTTTCTTTTAAGTTGATAAAAGAATCATTATAATGGAAATCATCCCAAATAATCATAAACATATAGACATCGAGAAGGCATCCAACCATCCCAAATAGAAAGATCTTCCCTGGGAATTCGCTCCTATCATTTGGAATCCTAGTTGCTGGAACATCTGCAACCAAGGTGTTTAATGTTTTCAAGCACATGGTATCATTGGCAAAATGGTATCATTTCCAACATTTTATACCCATCAAAGGATACAGGATCAGAAAATGACAGGTTTTGATCATAAAAGAAAAACATATTTCTTGTACATAATAATTGCTAGAAAAAATACAATAAAAATTTATCCAATTTGCCGTTTTTGCTTTGTGAACCTCTTGTCTGCCAAAATAAAATGAGAAGAAAGATCAAATTAAGAAGTTGCAGTGTCTTTTACGAGGGAATTGCTATTCCTTAAGAAAATGTTTTCGAGTTGTGTATAAGTAAGGTTGATGAAGTTGTAAAAAAGAAGAGGAAGTTGCAGCAACATGATGTAGAACCTGTATTGTTATATTGGTTAAATCAAGATGCTTTGACAGATAGCCATAATGAAATTATCAGAGCTAATTTGCAACAGTACAGAAATTTAAAAAAGAATAGAACTAGAGTAGAGTTAGAAGCAGAAATAAGAAAGGCGTCAAATGAAGTTAGGTGTATTGGAAATGATGCTAACAAAAAGCGAAAAAGTACTGATCTGTCTGAATATTCTACTCCACGTAAACCATTTGGAACACTATCTTTCAAAGCAAAAAAAAAACAAACGAATCAACTTATTGAAAGAATTCATGAATTCATGGATAGTGAAAGTTTCTGTCACTGAATTGATGGGTTATATTATCTACAGAGATAACATTTAGTCAAATAAAAGTCTGTCCATGGTTGGTAAAAAGATATTTAAAAATGAATTTGACGTGAACATGATTACACTGTTGAAGATGCAGTTGTGATGATGCACACGCTAGTTTTAACAAAAGAACAATTATTAAAAATTTGATCAATATTGCAAACAAAAGGAATCATATTTCCCACTACAAATGGAATTTGTTTGGCTCGTGAAAAATTGCAGCCAAGGCAAGCAAAACTGGAAGTTACTTTAGAACTGTAAAAGGTGATTTTAAATCATTGGTGAAGATAACAATAGAATCGGTTATTAAGATGGTTAGTCAAAAAAGAACGTACAAACAACAGGAAGGTGACTGTAATTTAGTCTAATTTAATGTAATTTGTCTTAATTATACCTTTCTAATGAGCCATCAATGATTAAACTGTGGTGATTATTAGTTGAAATACATTGGAAAATTTATTGTTGGACCAAATTGCCCAAATAAGGAAATTTGGGGCCAGGACTCCAAAATTACAAAATATACAGTGCATAGTACTGTCATGTAATTTGTCTTAATTATACCTTTCTAAAGAGCCGTCAATAATTTATCTGTGGTTCCATCAACATCACAGCCGCAAGGTTAGTTACTTTCTATAAACATTTATTTGGAATCTGATTAATTGCAGAAGAATCTTGGGTACCATTCAAAATTTTATAAAGTTTAAATTCATATTTTCCTTAAGAGAATCTGTTAGTAATCATTTCAGAGACAAATGTTAAATGTTATGTACCACAAGAGAAGATGATTCTATGTTGCAAAATCTGCAAGAATTCAATGAAAGGGAACAACGATTTTAACTGTCCAAGGAACACAAATGAACTTAATTTTGATAAATTGCATACCCCCTATTCCCTATTTCTATTTTTTGTAATTTATCATGTTCCATTTCTAGGTTTCTTTAATGAAATGCACCATTTTGTACCCTCCCTACACTCTTTTACACATTCCTAAACCCCAGTCATGAAGATTTACTGTGTATGAGTTGAAGTAGTAACAGCCCAAACAGCAAATGTATAATAAAAGAACTCCACAAATTACCTCAAATATAAAAAACAATAATTTATAAGAGGAATATATCTATGCTAATAATATTTTGTTTTTTAAAACTTGAGTTTTATTCAGTTCATTTTACTAATCATCGTCACTATTTGGAATTTTGTCTAATAGCATTGTATGCACATGCTTGAAGTGGTATTATTTTGTTACCAATTTGGCCATGGTAAACTGCCAATAGTAAATTGAATGTAAAAACCTGAAAACAATAATATCAATCTTTTATGATCTGTGTAAAATATTTTATGCTTTTTTACTTGAACCAAAAAATTATGACATTTGGACAATGAGTTGTCTCTATTTGATTTTATCTTTACCAATTTTCTGACCTGCTCTAACAGAGCCCATGGTTGAAGAAAAAACTGGTCAGAAACCTAGGTGATGTGTAACACAAACCATTACACCACCAGATTCTTCCACAAAACCAGGTTCACTTATTACTTCTGAACATCTTTCAATTTCAAGACAACATTGATACTCCTTAGTATTGACCAGGTTTTCAACTTTGCATTTGCCACAGTGTCGCCTTTTCAAAATGAAAATATGAAGTAAACAGAAGAGGAAGTAAACAATATTGAAATATTGAAACAAAATTTTACTTGTACAAAAAACTACCACAATAAAAACAATCCATTTCTGTGCATTTTCTTTGGCACAAGGTTTATCCTTGAAGAATTCTCGCGTAATTTGTTTATTAACTTCAATTAAAACTAGCTTCCAATAAAAATATTTTTTGCGACCTGTCGGTGTAGAACCAACATGTATTCAAAAGGGTATATTCAAACAAGTTGGATTTTGTAACAACAGTACTTTGATAATCAAAGTTGGTTCTCAGTTAATTTACATTGAATAACATTGAAGTAAAACATGCAGAACTAAAGCATTTATCTAGTGCCCCAGACTAGGCCTTCAGTCCAACTAGGCCTTCAGTCCAACTAGGCCTTCAGTCCAACTAGGCCTTCAGTCCAACTAGGCCTTCAGTCCAACTAGGCCTTCAGTCCAACTAGGCATTCAGTCCAACTAGGCATTCAGTCCAACTAGGCATTCAGTCCAACTAGGCCTTCACTCCAACTAGGCCTTCAGTCCAACTAGGCCTTCAGTCCAACTAGGCCTTCAGTCCAACTAGGCCTTCAGTCCAACTAGGCCTGCTATCACAAATCTATCAAGTACTATTTTTTCATTGTGCTAGGGGTTTGTTGCAAGGAAATTGGCAAAACCTGGGCTCACGTTGGGTTGAGGCCATCTCACTAACAAATATGACACATAAAAAATTGAGTTCTCTGTTTGGATGCACTTTGTCAACAGAATCCAATTAAAAAAGTAACTTACCAATTGCACAAGGGTTTTTTTTCTCTTCTTATGCCACCTCTATAAAAATTATCCAACCAGTCTTGATCAGCTATCAGCTTGTCCTGGTTTGGTTGAAAATCAACAGTACAGAAGCCGGCATAACTGTTTTCAAAGTTATCTTCAGTTGATCCTTCAGAGCCAATTATAAGCATTCGGGATGTGGCACGTAATGATTCATTTTAATCCGAATAAATTTCTGCACCACTTTCTCCCATAATATAAACATTTCGAAAATAACATAATTTTGTTGTTTTCATACACAGTTTTCAGATTGTTGTAAACAAATAACCCTTCTTGTAATGAATCATTCTATGTGATGCTCTTTACTGGTGCCAGTTTAGGGGCCTCTGCATTTCCTACCCAAAGTGGTTCCCCAAAAACACTAAAAGTGTGGGCTTCGTAGTGCAAAAACAATGTTTTTCAGCAATGCTATTTATTTCCATGATGATATATCTGCAGATATGCAAAAATTCTTTACAACTCAAATCTGACCTTCAAAGCAATTCGTATGGCATCATTGAAGGTCTTTAGATAGACTGTCACAACTGGTTTCAATAATTGTGGTTTGAGATTCAAAATACAATGTTTACAAGGTGTAATTTCAATAACTTCATGATTACATCTTGAAGAAAACAGCGAAAAATTCCTTGGCAAAGAAAATCCTTCCACACTTTCCATCTTTCCTTGCTTCCTCCCTGCCAAGGAGCTACACACAGACCTCATATCTGCTGGCCAAAATGGGTCAATCAGTGATTTTTTGATAACATGGAGCTTTTTTCTACCTTTTGAAATGATAACATTGAATTTTTTTTCTTTTGTCTACTTTTTGAAATAGTCTCCAGCAGGACCCCTGAAATACCAAAAACCATATCATCCTGTCTTTTCGAACAGTTGCAACAATCCAGATTTTCTTCTTGGTTAAGTGCTGAAGAAAGGGCAAAGAACTTAAAAAGTTGTCAAAATAGATTTTAGGAATCATGTTATGTGGTAACGTATCACATAATAGACGCACAACATTTCCAGCCATGAGCAATTCTGGCATTTCTTCTGTCGTTACACTTTCCACTATAAACTTCAAAATCAGAGAACAATCCACTGACACCACACCTAGCCTAGACTTTCATTCCCCATTTGTAAGGCTTCTTAAGACAATATTGCTTGACACTTGTGCAAGCTTTTGTTGGTAGTATTTGGTCATCAATAGATAGCCTTGCCTCTTGTGGAATGCTCCAATATTCTTGAAGAACTGAGTCAACACCAGGTAGAATTTTGAATAGCTTATTAAGACCTTCTTGTCGAGTAGGAATATAGTTTGAGTTATAATTGCAGTGTTCCTTGTTTCCTTGTCCTTTTTTCATAAATTTATGAAACAAGTGTTTCATTTCTTTGCCCAATACATTCTTATTTGAGGAAGCTTTATTATTAACATCATGTCTCAAATACCAATGTATTGCTCCATCTTGCTCTTACTTGTTTGGACAGAGACCCCAGTTTGTTGAACATTATAAAGATTAGTCTGTTCTGCAATATGCTGAATCAGATCTTCACTGAAAAACTGATTGAAATAATCAACCGGATTGAATGCTTCTTTTGAAGGTGTTGGTAGTTCTTGACCTTTGAAAGTAACATCAAATTTTGGTGAGGTCCTTTTTCTCCAGCGAGTCTTTATTTCTGGGATGATCCTCTCCTTCAATTCTGGTTTGAAATAAACTCTGCTGTGAATTCATACCACTGACAGATCCTTGAAGTTGTGTTTTGGCTAGGGCTTGTTACATGCCTCGGTTTCATTTTATTATATTTTGAGAACGAGTTTCCTCATGTTTTTTAAATTCATAGGCCTAAATGAGTTTTCATTTTTAATTGATTTCCGAAAAGTGATTATGGTAAATGGATCTTGTTGATTACAAAGACTACGATTTGATTGAAACAACAGTCAAATTAGTGAAATGTAGCGAGATTTCATTGAAAACCCTGCAATACTGTAAGTTATTACATGAGTCACAAAGTGGTTTTAATCACCACGGAGAGGAGTTCCAGAAAATATTGGAGAAGATTGATGCTATCATCGAGAATGTTACCAAAAATTCACTTTTGTCAAGACTTCACTGAAGAGAAAGCTTAGAAACTCTGATGACAGGGATATGTTCTTGCTTGTTGACAGGCAATTTATATGTAAAATCAAAAGTCTTTATTCAATGGTAACAGTAAAGGGAACAGTAAAGAATTTAGCCATTACCATCTTATGTTCTATATATAAAGGATTTCGAATTTGCGGTGTAATTACATTATGCATTCTTAATTTTTTTAAGGTATTGATTGGAGTAAGAGATCTCCCAGGATCAGAAACTCTGACACTGTTAATTCAGAAGAATTTTTCCCTACCACTGCTTACTTAAAGCAACCAATAAATGTCTCAGGAAAAGTGAGTAAATCAACTGATGTTCCCTTTTTTCTAATTGTCAAGGTTCTCGATTTGTTGTGGAGGACTTATTTCCAATTTTTTTTCTTTGTAGGCTAAGCAAGAGAAGTTGTCATCTTCCACGGTAAAGGAGACTAACGCTAGGCTGCAAAAAGTGAGTAAAAAACTGATGTTCCCTTTCTTCTAATTGTTAAGGTTCTCAATTCGATATGAAGGACTTATTCCACTTTCTTTTATTCATGTCGACAGTACTTTTGCGACTCCCTTTCGACTGAATTTAGGTATTCAAAGAATTTTGAAGAAGGTAGTGGAGACTGTATTTGTCTATGACCTATTTCTATAAATTTCTGCTTTTTTCAATTTTTCCAATGTGACAGTAAAGGCTACAACCCAAGAAAGGCAGAGGAAGAGATGTCAATGATTTTCAAGTGAGAGACGTCCTTCCGAATAAAATACCTAAAATAGTGGTATTAAACGATATTTTTCGAGCTTTCAAAGAATTGCCTTCTAGAATTCCTTGCGTGGTTGTTTTAAATTAAGCAGAAAGAATTTTGAAAGCCAAAAATTCTGAAAGTGTACAATGGGGTGTCCTTATAGGTGATTCTTGCTATGATCTAAGAGATATCCAACGGTGCAAAGAGTCTTTCAGATTGAAGTAACAAATGAGAGGTTAATGAAAAGTGCCATTGGTTGGATAGGGTTCCCCATCATATCAATCAGCCTGTTGCATACTAGTACTATAGAGTTTGATATTATTCAGGAACTCATTGACTTGATCCAAAACAAGTCTTCTGACCAAGAACAGTCCAAGATTCCTATTCAAGTTGGAAAAGCTAAAATTGTCAAAAGGAGTAGAATGTTAAACGGCAAAATATTAGATGGTTTCATTAACATCATTAATAGACAGTTTTAAGACGTTTATGCTTTAAGTATTAATGTAGATACTGACATGAAGGTCACTCTCAGGGTTATGTGATATCTAGCTACCAGAAGAAGTTCAGAATAAAATATCTTGCTAATATAACATGTTTTATCACAAAATCAGGATTTACACAAAAAAATTACCAATTAATCAAATACTTCATGTCTAACATCACGAAATACATGAACATTTTGTGACAGCAACTGATGGCAGTAGATAAGCAGTTATTCCTTTATAATTTGATAAAGTGATAACTGATAGTTACTCAATGCAATGAACTACCAACATTAAGCTATCTTTTTTTATTTTTGAATAATTACCAATCTTATTGAAGGGGGTTCGGTTTAGACAATTTAGCAAAAATTTGATCACTGCCTGTGGTAAGTCACCAAATCACAGCTGAAATCCATTAGTTAGTTGCAATCTTCACAGTCTTGTTTATAACTGGTGAAAATTTGGCATAGATATCTTTAAAAATGAGATTTTGAGAGGTGTCACAAGATCGTTCAAACACAGCATTTGTCGTTCCTAGAAAAACAGCTTTAAACATTGGTGAAAAGAAACACAAGCTTAAAATTTTTAAAATCATCCTTAGAAGGCCCCTGCCTCATACAAAATTCCCTCCTTATCTATAATACTGTCCTCAATACTTTTTTTCTTTTTCCTCCTGGATTGTCTTATCTTTTTGGCCACAATACTTGCATTAATGTTACTCTCTCTTTTCCGCTTACGGTCCCTTGCCGACAGTCCTAAAAGCATGTTGCTTCCAGGGTTTATTCCAACATGGGACAAAACACGTGCAAGGCCACTGCTACCATCATTGAATGCCACTACAGCAGCAGCTACAGCAGCATCCAGATGATCTCTCCCAGAGTGGGAAATTTTTGGACACCTTGACCAAATCAAATGATTTATGGCTTCACAGCTGTTTTGCGTGTAGCCGCCAAGGCACCCATTCATTATATCATCATTTGTCAGCTTCTTGTAGATAGGTCTTATTTCATCTACAATGGCAGTAGGCAGTGGATTTTTGTGCTTGAAAAGTTTTTTCTGCAGCAGTGCCTTGTTATATTTGCACCAAGTACCCGGCCCTGTGGGGCAGTTTTGATGCTGCGGGTTCTCGTCTGTTGATGCAGAATGATAAAGGCCTGCCCATACCTCATTCTTCATGGCATCAACATTGTTCTTATGGCGACGAATAGCAAGCCCATAATATACCTGCAGCTTATCAATTCTTGCAGCTGTAAGTCTGCCAACTCCTCCAATTGATTTGCCATCTGCTAGCTTTGTTTTTCCTTTCTGTACCTTCAGCTTCCTGAGGGCAGTTCCCATCCGCTTTTGAACATGCCCAACACATTCAATTTTTGCAATAATTTTATCACCATAAGGCTTACTGGCCTTTATGGAGGAATATGACTTTGAATCTCCATCCCCTATATAGCCAGTATATTGGAGATTCCTTGTCACCACTGAGCGGGCAAATATACGGCTCACTCCCTCAGGTTCCATTGCAGGTGCTGAGCAGACAAAATTTATTTGGCATATATGATTCGCTTTCCAATTGTCCTTTTCAGGACCATCTGGTTTTTTTTACCATCTTGCACAGCCAAAACAAATCTTGTTTAGGGCCTCATAATCAAGGCATTTTCCACTAACAGCAGAAATTGCAGTTACTGCTCCTTGCAAGGAAGAATACCCTCTTTTGCGCCATGTTCCATCAAACATGGCCTTGCATTCTATTACTTGATCTTCTGGAGTATCCAAAGCATCATGTTCTTCCGTAGCTGTTTTTTCATGCTCAATGATGCTTCCAGTTCTAGTGCATTTTTTATTTTGGCTACACTATCACTGAAAGCATCATGGGACATTGCTTTCGGCATATTCAAAACGGAGCAAAGCTTCTCTAAGAAAGACTTCCCTGCACCAATTTCAAGAAGCCCAAGTATCATCCTGTAATTGATCTCATAGACTCTTGAACCTTCACAACGTGGAGATGTGAGCATTTCGCAGCCAGTGGCACATGTTCTGCATTCAAATGTAAAGAAGGATGCTAGTCCCATCTTTTTTGACTCCACTTCTTTCAATACTAGCTTGCCAGCCTTACATCTTGAGCAAACAACATATTCCAGTAATTTTTCAAGAAAACTGGTATGGATTAGACGGAAGCCATCCAGCTCTGGCTGAACATTGATGTCTGGTGTTTTACCAATCTTCTTTTGACTGGCACCAGATGTTGATGCTGAGGGATACTATCCTGAAACAAAATTATATGCCGTTTTAGGCTTTCATTTATTATAAGGTAACATATATTTCATAGGATCATATCTGAAAAGCTAGAGGCACATATCAAAATTTATGTACAACTAGAAAACTGAACTATCTACGCCCATTTTTTAAAGACCCCTTTATATGACCCTAGGCACATATTTTCAAACTGGGCTCACATTTATGTGTGCTAAGTCTATTCCTAGAAAAAACGAAGTATCTTCCTTCTTCGCAAATACTAATTGTTTCACTTTGCTATTTCAAAGATCCATCTTAGGCCATCTTGATATATTTTGTTGCTGTTTGTTACCTGTTGACTGGGAGAATTTAACAAGAAGCTTTTAATAGCCAGGGGCGGTCAAATATATGAAATCAGGTTTTTTGTTAAAAAATAGTGTGTTTCAATCTGTAAAAGGGGTTTAGCCTAGAATCAAGAACCGAAGGGATATGTTTGTCTTACCTCTTCATGTTGATGAGCAGGCAATAACGGATTTTCTTTTTCACCGGTTGCGTCTACAGTAGCATCTTTCTTCGAACTGACAAACCGATTGCTGTAAAGTTTTCTCTTTTTTGTTCTTTTACTTCAATTTTTCCGATTTTTGTTGAAAATACTTTCATCGCTAGTTTGTTTTCCCGACATTTTGTAACGAACATATGCTTTGAACAGGCTGTTTTGTGCTGTTGCACAGGACCGTTACCATGGCAAGGATCCAAATGCTGCCCGCTCATTGGTTAAAAAAAGCTACCCCGTAACTTAAACAACGAAAGACAGTAAAAGATAGCTCAGTAATCAATTTCTATTGGTTACTAAGATTTTACTTGCATCCAATTGGTCAAAACCATGCAAATTACAATCGTGATTTTAGATACAAAGCATATAGATTCCTTCAAAACAAAAAAAACAGGGGGAATCAGCCTTCAAAGCGAAACAAGATGCATTTTCAAGCTTGCAGCTAGGCCATGTGTGCGAGGAGATATGGTCAAAGGAAATATGGTCATTTCTCAGCACTAAGGGTAAAAAGAAGCCCCCTAAAACCCCTAAAGTTGATTTGAAAGCGTTCCAAAGTCCCACCAGTCGAAAGTGCATAAAATTTTGAGTGCATCCATGAAATAAAAACAAATTATGAAAAATATCGAATTTTCGATTTTTTAGCCCAGAGAGTGACACTAGCTCGTGGGTTCCGTAGAAACTGGCCTAATTCCTTCCCGAAACGGTCAATATTATATGTTAACTTTGTCAACATAAATGAGACAACAGATTGTGTGAACATTAATGGTGTGTTCTACAGCAGCAACCATTTTGCTGCTTGCTTTTATGAAAAAGATACTAATACTGCGGTATATGCTGTCCCAAAGGGATACCCAATTTCCCCAAATTTAGATCAACTTTTCAAGGATTTTCTCTTACATGCAACAAACCAGGAAATTTCTAACCAATGCCAATTTTCCACAGCTCATCCAAACCAATCAAAATATTTCATAAACTATACATGAATTGAGCGTTGCTGGAAATTGTACCCTTTACAAACTGATGATAATATTTGTGGTGTTAGCGAAATACTGACAATGTGTCTGCAGCAGTAGATGATCAGTCCATTCTACAATTAAGAGACGTGCAAAATTTCAAAGAATTAGGATATTTGAGAGATATTTATAGCTATAATGACTTCTTTTGAATAGTGTTAATACAGTGGATGATGAATGGATTAATTAAGGTACCAGACATTAGAGTTAGCTTGTCCCCACTTTCTTATGAGTCTCATAGCATACACGATGCTTTGAATGCAATTTCAAAAGCACCATCAACTCACGACCCTTCCATCGAGTCTATCAAAGATTCTACTCTCGTTCCTGCTAGGTTTTCACAAAAGTCTTGCGAAAAACTGAGTGTAAACCATGTTTTTGGTTCTGATGTATCAAATGCATGTATCTACCACTATCACTGCCCTGATTGTGGAGCAGTTGTTCAGCAAAAAAAATTTGCAAAACATGTTGAAACCCACTTGAGCAGTGGTAATGGTGATATATTGAAAACCAAATCTAAAAATATAAGGAAAAAAGTTGAAAAAATGCTCTCTGTTAACGTTGATAATTTGAAAAGTGTTAATGTAGTACCTGTAAATCTTAGGCCAAATGAGCCTAGGCAAACCAGTTGCGAACTTTGCGGGAAAAGTATCACTGTTAAAAACATAAAAAGGCACATGGGAAGGAAACATGGTAAGAAGAGCTGCTATACTACAGTTTATTGTGGCCGATCGATTGGACTGTATATGGTTTGTTGATCACAACACGGTGTTGGAGTGAAGGTCAGTCATCAACTCTGACCTTCGCCACCGTGTTGTGACCTTCTATTCATGTGCAAACAGTCGTCAACTCTACGAAGGATTGCAACAAAAACGTGTGTGAACTTCAGTCTTGTAGAGACAAGATGGAAATTGCTTCCAGGTCAGGAGTGGGGAGTGTCAACACTTTTCTCTTATTAATAACGCTTTCTATCCTCCAGATGTACAGCTAGATATTAGCAAGCTTAATGAGCTTAGTGCATCTGGGATGTTCAAAGTTTTAAAAATGAAATTATACGAAGGTGTATAGCTCACAAGGATTTGACAGAAAACGATTGTCCTGCATCAGTAGTTGAGTGGGAAGATAAAAATCATATACATTTGTCCATATTTGACAAAAAGTACCCTAATTTCCCTGTTAGATCTCCTTGTTACATTCAATAAGCTAATAAATAAACTCGATTGCAGATGTAGATGAAAAAAAAGCAATGGCGTTATCGTATTTGTACCAATCTAGTAAGATAGCTCAACCCTCCAATTTTGATGATAGTTATTTTCAAGACGTCAGGGAAGATGTCAGAGAAGAACAATTTGAGGGCATTTCAGAAAGTCTTATTCATGATGAAAATTACCAATTAGATACCATAATCTATCCGCCAAAGTCAGAGGAGATTGTCTCGAAATTAATAAATTATATGCTTGCTTATAAGACTGTTCCACATCCTGCCCCAGAGTGGCTAAAAACTTGACAATTAAACAAAATACCCATGTCCCTACAGTGAGCTGAGACTAACTGTTATGACTGCCATAATAGGCTGTCTGGGCTGTATAGGATAACACAAAGAGCAAAGATTTGAACTGCAAAAATGCAGGGATATATTAAAGGAGTGGACACGTATTCTAAGTTATGCAATGAATGTAACATTTTCTATAGGTACCAAGAATACTCCGATGGGGTACATAATTTCAATGAAATTTTCTTGCTGGGCATTTATGTTTGCATCTTTTTACAACATTTTGTAAAAAATCATGTAGCAATTGGCTCATTCTGTGATGTGATGCAAGAAATTTTTTTGATCATTTGAACCGAAAAGCAGGTGATTTGAACCAAAAAGTAGCTTCTAAAGGCTGATTTCCACTAGGCGAATTCTTTTGCGCGAATCGAATTTTTTCCAGTGTGAGCATGCGTGGTATCATGTCCTCAAATTTCGCAGCGAAAAAATTTGATTTGCAGAAAGTATACTACAGTCCTACTCTTTCGCTACGAAAATTTATTCGATTCGCGCGAAAGAATTCGCCTAGTGGAAATCGGCCTTAAGTATAAGTATAAAGCTTCAAATGAAAATCTACCAGATGAAAGTGAAGATGATTATGTGAACTTTGTGGACTTTTGGGAAAACGTAGGTAAAGACATATTGAGTAAAGGGTTTATTGTCAGAAGCTTTAAAGGGCTGTTGATAGAACCGAAATTATCAATTTGGGCCTCCTACATTAGAGCCGCTATTCGATCTGGTCATTTCATCGTTAAAAATGAACATAGAAAAATTCGTAGAGACAATGGTGAACCTGAGTCTGATTGTCGAAAACTGTCTGAAGAACAATTACCTGAGCATCTTTGTGAAAGTAAGCTTCCAGATATAAGAAAATTAGCATGTGAGGCAAATGTAAGCCAGATATAATTAACAGAATTAAAACTGATCTTGGGAAAGATAAGGGAGGCTTTAATAAAATCTTCAAACAATAATTTGAGTTTTCATGAGGCTGGCTATTAATTGCTTGCAAACATGGCATAATTTACACAATAGAGTTACCCCTTAGAGCTGACAGTCTGAGAGACTATATTGACATTTTAAGGAGTCTGAAATTCAAACCCAATATTTTTATTTGCAACATTGCGCATTTAATTGCATCACATGGAAACCATTTCGAGAGCAATTTCTTCAGCCCAAACGAGTGAAGGGTTTCTGAACCATCACAAGAAAAAGTTTGTCATGCTTCAAATAGCCATTTAGAAATATCCTTTCAATGGTTAGATCGGAGCGAGGAGGCTGGTGAAGATGTTAATGGGTCTGAGGGCCATTCAGTGACCAAAAGTAACATTCATCTAGCTCTTTTTAATAGATTCTATGAATCCAATACAAATAAGAACTCAAAGCCCTGAGATGGATAGGATGTGTAACAGAACTTCGTGGCAAGATCAACAGTGAAGTTTTTGTGCAATTACATAATTTTTTCAATAGAAATAAGCACTTTCTTAATCAGATGGCTCCAACAAACCATTGTTTCTTTTTAAATCAATAATAGATTTGCATAACGAAAAATTGAATCATACTTTTGCAGAGAGAGAAGGAAATGAAACAAAGTAGCTTCTAAATTTGGATTCCCTAGGAAAGGCACTTTTGAATACAACTCCATTGATGATGATGACAATGCCAGTAGCATGTCGTTCATGCAGACTGAAAGAACTATAAACAGCATCCATTCTATGGACAAAGCACCTGAGAATGCACAGAATTAATCAGTGAGCACCAATTTCTTTACAGTCATACAATTATACGTTGTGTGATGAAATAACAGTGTACCGTTCGTTGTCGATTGATGACCAGAATTGTATCGACCCTACTGTTAGTATTTAAAGACATCCAGAAACAGAAAAAGTATCGAAATCATTTTCATGCTCCTCCGTCTTATCATCATCATTATCACCAAAAATTGATTGTTGCGTAGAAGAAAATAATCTTAATAATCTCAAAAATGACGCTATTGGTGATCAAAACGAGTATTGGGTTCAAAAGTTGAAGCTGGGGTATCATGAGAAAGCTTTATTGGAAATGCGAGGGTCTATCACAACAACAATTGTAGATGCTGCTTCAACTTCAATCTATTAGGAATTTTCAGAGTTTTACGGACTAGACAGCATATCTAGGTTGTCAGATTGTGTTGGGGATGGTCACCAATTCATTCAAATAGTAACTAGTAGTCAAGCAAAGTAGAACTGGACAGACTACATGGGCGGTATTGTCAAATGGTTTTTTGGTAAAAGGTTCTGTTGATCTTTATAATTCTTCAACATGGTCGCATTATGTACATGAAAAATAAGAAGTGCGTTATCATGTGTCTCTTGAAGTGTTTGCTGCCAAACTCCTAAGGACAACCTGGAAGCAATTTCAGATCAACATTGTTAAAGTAACGAACGTTGATAAGAAGGCACAGACAGGGGTTTCCAATATTTTTCATGCACTTTGTCTTTGTAGAAAAATAGATCCTAGAAGAATACATTTTCAGTACCAACGACTAAGAAGGCTCTCATTAGAAAGTTTAGAAAGTTAGTCTTTCGACAATGTATCTATAATGTCATCTCTGGGACCAATTCCAAAAGCTCTATTCGAAATAAATGTACAACTTTACAAAGGTACCTATGAGTTAATTTTGTGTTTGTGATCCACGGTTTCACACTCATTGTGAAACATTTCTCTTTAAAGAAGAGAATTGGAAATGCTGTAGTTGTAGCAAAAACCAAAAACTGTCTCAAAGCGAGCAAAAGAGGCAAAAATGGCATTTTTAAGCTTTACATAGTTGTATAAGCTTTACATAGTATTCAAAGATCTACAGAAACATTAAAAAACAGCTTTCTGAGAGCATTGATAAAGAATACATTGAAACAGAGGAGCCATTGCCAACAAAATTAATTCACAGAGCAATTTTTAGGCAATTTGATGAGTTTATTGAGACCATCAATTCTCTCAGTTTATCCTGGCCATGCCAAGAAATTTAAACTGACCCTTTGGTCCTGACAGAACTTTATGATGAGAAACTTTTCCTTCTTATTTTCACCCTTTCATTGAACTTTTCTTCCGCTATGGCTAAAGGCTTTTTGTCAGTTTTTAAGACAGCTGCCATGGTGTTTTTTTCCGGGAATGATTCCCATTCGCTTCAATACTCCTGCAATGGATGATGCACCATCATTAAACTGTGTGACTGCACTTGCAGTGCATAGCTCAACAATCTTTTTCCCTTGGTAAATCTTTTTAGGGCATCTTTTCCATATAAGATTATTGAGTGATTCGTTTGGATTCTGCGTATATGAATCCAAACACAGAGATAGCAAGCTTTCCTCCGACAATGCTTCGTAAATTGGCTCAATTATTTCCACATTTGCAGGAGGAAGACCTTTCTTAGAATGAAGAAGAATTGGCCACATCGCTTCGCCATCCACACCATGAGCTGCTGCCTTAAGGACACAGATGGTGCTGTGGGTTTTCTTCTGACGAGGCAAGATGACAGAGACCAGCTTTCACATCGTTGGTCATACGCTGGAGGTTGTGCCTATTTTGACTTATAGCAAAACCATAATAATTTTGCATGGTGTCCATCATTTTGTCTGTCAGTCTGCCCCTGCCACTGGTGCCTTTGCAACCTGACAGTTTTTTCTTTGAGTAGGAACTTTTCAATTTTCGCAAACGCGTTCCAAGTCTATTTTGCACATGTCCCACACACTCTTTCTTTACTATAGTATCATCTCCATAAGGCTTTGCATCTTTGATGGTTTGAAATGTAGAGGAATCACCATCCCCAATGAAAGAAATATATCTCAGACCGTTTTTTTCTACTGACCTTTGATATATTGCCATGGTACCAGATGACCCAACATGGTTTGTTCCGCATTCTAAGCTATGCTCTAGTTTTCAATTCAGATACTGTTCTGAAGATTTATCCATGTTTTCATGGGTCTCACAACCTTTGCAACGCCGTTTTGACTTCAGGGTCAAGCACTTTGCCAGTTGTTACCGATATAGCAGAAACAACCCCATTTAGAGAAGCATGGCCTGGTTTTTGCCACGATCCATCAAAGCTTGCAGCAATGTCTGCTGAATGTCTTTTGCTGTGATTTCTTCAGCAGCTATCTTTATGCTCTGCTCAGCTTCTGCCATATAACTGTCATGCAAGGAATTAACAGTTCTATTATAATTGTTACGGGTCATGAGCATCGTGCAAAAATGTAGAAGGCCATCATAACCAATGCCCAGGTTCTGTAGCGTCATGATTAGTCTAACAATGACTTCCATATTATTCTTTGCTTTTTTGCCTGGGACATTGGTATAACATGACAATGGAAACTGATGCTCCCAGAGGCACGTAGAGCACTTCAACCTGAAGGCAACTGTGACACCTTGCTTCCTTTCACAAATCTCCTCCAACTGAACTCCTTCCTGCTTGCATCCTGGGCAACAAAGAACTGAGAAAACGTTTCTCATTACAGCGATACAAAAAATTACAAATCCATCAAATGATACTTGCTCGACATCATCCTCAACATTTCTAATTTGTTTTGTAAGTTTCTCGATGAACTCTATATTTTATCTGTGTTGTTTCCTGAAAGCAGTGATTCGCCATACATTGGTATGTCCGGCCTAACTCCAGCATCGCTTTGTTGCTTTTTCTCATCAGAAAACTTAGCTAGTTTTTCAACTATACTGTGATGTTTTGTAGCCATTCGTTTCGTGAAGGTTGGCGTGCTCTATTTCTTGGATTCCCCATCGTTGTAAGTCTAAATTTGTAAAATGACAGTAACATTCGTTTTTGTTTCATCTTCAATTTTAAACAAACGCAATTAATATATACAATGCAAGTACTTCATGTTGTATGCTTTCAAATGTCTCCTCCACACCTACTAACAATTCAGTTCAATCCCAGGAAACAATACCCATCTCTAGGGGCTGAGTTTTGGGGCAAAGTTTTCAATTTTCGCGTTGCTAAGGAAATTTGACAAGACCTGTAATTTTGAAACCCCCCCAAAGAGGGGGCTTTAGGTGTTTTTTGTACAAGAGAGACAGACCACCTTAAAGGACATACCTCAAACCTTGATTTAAGACATTTTCAAGATTTTTAAAAAAATAATGATTTTTTGGCTAAATGTTGCGGGTGTAACCCCCGAGACAAGTGGACATCTGTGATCCAATCATTGGTCTGGAAACACCAATCCATGTGGCTTGTGATTTCCTCACAATCATTGCCAAAAGTACATGGAACACCCAGCAATATGCATTATATGTTTTATATTTTTGAATTCCCTTTCCGAATACTTCCGCTTTTGCAACTCCTTCCTCTGAAACAATGTTGACAATTTAAAAAAATTTCAAGCAACTCACAAGAAAAACTGCATTTCCTAACCCCCATATCACCATATCATCTTGTAGTAAACTAACATTGTTCAAAGGGGTAAGGGGAATGGCTGAATTTCCCCTTGAAAACTGATTCCAGTGTACCAAGACTTTTGGCAGGCATTGTAGCTGTAGCTTCAAGAGAGTGATA
The DNA here is from genome assembly GCF_013076305.1 of Rhopilema esculentum. Next base: position 830,850 of record NW_027019384.1, on the reverse strand, counting down.
CAAAGCTTTGGATACTATGGTTAACTCTGTCTTGTCATTTGCTCCCGTGCTATTTGCTATTCTATTAATTATTCTGTTATGTAGTAGTTAGTTTGTATAATATTATACATCAATGGTCAATGAAATTATATTTCTCTTATTAAACATGATGATTGTACAGTTCATTACTGCCTTTGACCTACTGTCTTTGACCAACATAGATGCAACCGCAAACATCAATGATGAACCAGCAGCTCAAGTACCAACTGAAGTTCACAATCCGTGCAGACTCCCAATATCCTGTCAGCTAATAAACCATGAAATAAAAGCTGAGGGTTATTGTAAAGGCAAGAGGCGAAGGGTATCTTACTCAAAGAACAAAATTAAAATAGAAAAAGGCACAAAAGCTGAGAAAAAGCTTACCTCATCGCATAAAATTGCAAAGGCTTTTGGACATTTTGAGGGTACTATTTCCCATGAATTGCTTATATTTATCAAGAAGCAAGTAAAGCTCTCTTCTACCAAAAAGAAGGTTAAGAGGTATGATGATACTTCTAAAGCATTGGCACTCATTTTTTACCATACACATGGGCTGGCTGTGGCTTTACAGAAAATTCACTTTTTGTCTTGAAGCAAAGAGTAGAACACATTCTCAATGAGTTTTGCGAAAAATTGCAGTTTCCGAAGAGCATTGTTTCTGAAGCCATAACCCATTCGGAAGCCATGGGCCTATCTGTCCTCTCTTTAGTGAGTGATCAAGGATAAAACTTTGAGCTTTTCTAAGTATATGCAAGTATCTAAAGACAAACCATTCTTTGAGCTAAATGGTAAGAAATATTTTGCCATGTATGATTCTCCGCATTTGCTTAAGTCTGTGAGAAAAAATTTACTTAAATGTGATTTCGAATTTGATGGCAAAATAGCAGAGTGGACACATATCGAGCTGCTTTTCAGGAAAGTTTAAAAACTTCCAGCTATGATGACTGTTAACAGAGAAGCATCCCAATCCAAATGGTTTCACAAAAACGAAGGTGAAACTTGCCACACAGGTATTCAGCTACACTGTCTCTGTCAGGTCTTCAAGCTGAGGCTATAGATACAGCACAGTTGCTTAAACGGTTTGATGCCATTTTTGACTGCTGCAACTTATTGAGTTTAAGAGATTCAAAAATGTGTTGAAGACCATTCACATCTGAGTCACCACATCTAGAAGAATGGTCAAGTGGCCTCACATTTATCAAATCCCTCAAGGTGGTTAGTAAATTATCTAATGATGATAAAACCAAAAACACTAAGTGCTTGAAGGGTTGGTGTATCACCATAAATGCAATTATATCACTCTGGAGGAAAATAATCCAAGAGGGGACAGCTTTCTTTTTGATTACCAGACAGCTTAATCAAGATCCTTTTGAGAATTGTTTTGGTTCAATGCAACAGCAGACTGGTAATGCTGATAACCCAACTCCAGTACAATTTGTCAGAGCATACAGGAAGCTTTTTCGTGTTTATCTCGTTACTGTAGCAGGTAATTGTGAAATTAATGATAACAAGCTAATTGCAAATCTGCAGCACCTTGGAGAGAATACAGGGATTTCAACTATTGCAAAAACAAAAAAACCAATTCAGATTTTGTCAACCGATTATCCAGATGAGCATATCCAGCAAAGGCTAATAAAAGATAATTCAATTGCATACCTAGCTGGATATTTACTACAAAAATATTCAAGTTCCATAAATGCATTAAATGCTCTGTTCTCTGCAGTGATGATATTGTGTATTGGAAAACTGCTTTCTTATCTTTTAAGGCTTATGACAGTAATTCAGGTTCATTTGGAGGTTTCACAGCACCATCAGAAACCATGCTGATCTATACAACTTATGGATGATGAAGCCGTTGTTCTTCTGGACTTTGCAGAGAACTATAAATTCGTTATCAAGGAAGAGATCCAGTCTTATCACTGGAACCAGCAGTCTTGCTCCTTACACCTGGTGGTTATTTACTTTCACAGCAACGGCATTCTTACAGAAAAATTATTGTTTTATATCAGATGATTTAAACCAAGACACTAGTTTCGTGTACCATGTGGTAAAAGAAACAATAAGTGTTATAAAACAAAGTATACCTGCCAGTATTAGCGAAATAATTTATTTTTCCAAAGGGTGTGCAGCCCAGTTTAAAAACTGCAAAAACTTTGTAAATTTTTGCAATTACTCAAAAGATTTTCACATAAAATGCAGTTGGTCCTTTTTTGCAACAAGTCACGGCAAGTCCCTTTGTGAGGGACAATAAAAAGATCAGCCCCTAGAGCAAGTCTTTAGCGACCCCTCTCTAATTAAATTTAAACGGCACAATAAAAGGAAGGAAATTGCAAGGAGCAAGTGACAAACATCTGGGCCGTTTTTCTTTCTGGGGAACAAATTGAAGCCACAAGAAGTTTTCTAAAGCTACGATTCGAAAGTGCAAACACGCTACCAAGAACTAGAGGCTTCCATCATTTTGAGCCACTGTCAGATGAGCTAATAGGAGCTAAGTGAATCTCTGTAGACAAGACGTATGCACCGCAATTTGATTTGATCCTGGGAAAAAACAAAACAAAAGCGAAACCAAATTTACAGCCAAAGCCAACCAATTTTGTTGTTTGTTTCTATGTTGAACAACTTTGGATTTGTCTTGTAGAGGAAGAAAACAAAGATAATAAAGATTTTAAAATCAAACTCATTCATCCACATTTGCCATCCAGGTCATACAGCTGGCCTGTGCAAGATGATACCTGCTTTGTCCCTTCAACGAATATTCCTGCCATCATAGAAACACCCTTCACAGCAACTTCACAGGGAAACATAAGACTAATTTATAAATGACAAAATATACTATATTAGCTATGACAAATAAGGAAGTAAGAAGTATATGCTCTGTGTTTCCCTCTCATTTGATCTGTGCAATTTTATATCACTTCTGATTATCCCTTTTTGTGCTTTTTTGACTCAACAACCTAGATAAATATGTAATATTCATTTCGGACTAGGTAAGTGAAGTTTTCAAATTGCTTTACTCCAACGAAGAAAATTTTGAACTTGAAGGAGTGATGGAAAAATATTGAAGAAAGTACCGCCACCATTGACAGCCCAATTTAAAGACAGGCCATCTAGAAAAGCTGATGTGCAAAGGTATAAGATCAAGCAAAATAATACAACAGCTCCCTTATTTCCTAGTGGTAATAAGGAAACAAGGGAATTAGCAACTAGAAGCTCCTTAATGAGGGAAGGCCCTCATTGTCTGATACATTGTTCCAGTAATCCTTATTTATGCTTGGGAAAAACTTAATTCATTTTTGCCAAGGTATTTCTTTTCCATACAACTATGTTACAAAATTTTTGGTTTTTTGAACCTTAACTTTCTTTTTATGTGGTTGTCAGCTAGCTTTTTGAGACATACATTTACGATTCAAATCTCGATAAAATTGAAAAAATTACAGTAAGAACTGCTTTGGATATAAAGTTTTTTCTGTCAGTCAACTTTTATTGTAGAATCTCACTTTTCTCTCATGTAGCACAAGAACAAGGTGAGTTACAAGCATCATCATTCATTGCCAAAGTAGTAGAATCTCACTTTTCTCTCATGTAGCACAAGAACAAGGTGAGTTACAAGCATCATCATTCATTGCCAAAGTAGTACAAAGGCAACAGAGTAGCACCAAGATGCGCGAAAAATGTGGGGAACCAATGAAAGGGCACTCCAAACAGAACTGTCATGAAAAATTGAATATCAGTACTAACAACACCTTATAATATCTCATAAAACATGCAACATACTTTCTAATATACATTTGGCATAATCCAAAGCCCCTCAAAATAACAAAATGGTTAGATATTATTAGAAGATCACACAATTATATACAAATTACATCAAATACAATGTTCAGACAATGAGAGTTATTTCCGGTTTTGTGTTGTTTTATATTCAGTACAATGAACTACTTGCATTAGTCACGGATTCCTCTGTATGCCACAAGAAGACTGGTAATGAATGTGCATGAGAGCAAGGCCATGAAGGTCTCTTCATAAAAGCACCTAAGCAAAAACAGTGAGAAGACAATGTAATATTCGAAAATAATAGCAGTGTTATCTCTTTGAAAAAGAATTTAAAATTATTGCCAAATTAGAGAAGGAGACTAAGCTGCTTCAAAATAAACTATTTTCTTTCGAAACAATCAAGAGCAAACCTAACAGTGGTCAATTTTACAGACGTTTTGAAAACTTGGATACTTTTATGTCCATATTCCGATACTTAAATCTTGGCAGAAAACATAGAATAATGGAAAGCTTCCAACACAGACATTTCATTTTACTATAATGACAGTTCTGAGCCTCAAAGCTATAGTAGAAAAAGAAGTTGAATATTTTGTGGTTATATGCAAGTTGCGCCAAGAATTCCACGAGGAAGATCTTGTACACTTGTTCCATATATCAACTTCTACAATTAGTAGAATTTGATAACATGGACCAACTTTGGAAATATATACCCATTTGACCGTCAAAACAATCAATATTAGATCACATGCTGGAGGACTTTATAGCCAAGTACAGCTCAACAAGGGTGATAACTGACTGTACAGAGATACGATGTCAGATACCCTGTAGTCTTCATCTCCACAGTGAGTTATTCAGCAACTACAAAAATCACAACTTTAAAAGAGTTGGTTGGAATTTCACTTGAACGACAGATTACTTTTATTAGTGAACTGTCCAGGGGAAGCATATCTGATAAAAAATTGTCATAGAAAGTGGTTTTCTTGACTTGCCCTTGCAAGATGGAGACTCTGTCGTTGCTGACAAGGATTTTGCAACTAGTGATGTTTTGTCATGTGGAATTATTTTGTAAGGAAAAGTATGTGTCTATGAATAGACCTTTTTGCGATTTGGATAACCATGCATTGCGGTCGTAGTGGCGGCCATGTTGGTAGACCTCCGCAACTACTGGTAGTCAAAACAATTTTATATTGATCAAGTGAACAACAAGTATAATATCTAAACTCAAGGAGTTCTTTTACGCTGAGATGGCAAAATTCGTCGAAACAATGAGCCTAGAAGCTAAGAAACATTATGCTGAAAAAAACAGTAGTTATTGGAGGGCAAGATCCTTATTCGATATTCACCCGCCGGCTTTCACCCGCTTATATACATCGATCTGGTGAACTACCTCATCCTTGGCCGGAACCCATGCTACTCAATGCAAGATTTCAAAAACTACAGAAGTCTAGGCTCATACGATCGTTTCCTTTCTGGTTGGGGCCGTAAAGTTGAGGTGTTTGATTGTGTTGACACTAAGCCTATTTCATACTATGTTGTACAAGCGAAAGTGAACCACAGCCAACGATTAAGCAAAGCACCAGTACAGCCCTGGTTTATTTCTACAGAGGATGGGGCTGTTGTTTCTGCCCATTGTACATGTTTGGCTGGGCTTGGAGAAACATGTTCTCACGTTTCCTCTACAATGTTTTATGTGAAAGCTGCTGTTCGAATGTGTGAAAAGCAAACCGTGACAGGAGAAGCTGCTCACTGGAAGTTATGGTCAGCTAAGTCTCAAGTTGAGTATGCCCCTATCAAAAAAATCAATTTCACATCTTGAAACAGTATGAAAAAAGACTTGAAAGAAAGATTGAAAATTTTAATGAACCATCTGGTCCAGATCAAGCCCCAAGAAGTCAGTTGAACGCTAGTTATAAAGCAAATAATGGAAATTTTTTGAAGTTTCTGGAAGAAATCTCCGAAGCAAAGCCTGCATGTTTGTATGTTCATCCACTCTTTGCTGATGGATATATTCCTGGAACGGTTGAAAAGCAATTCCCATCTCCTTTTACTGAGCTTTATGATCCCAATTCTGGAACATTGTTGTTTGAAGATCTATTGCAGAGCGAAAGTGAAAGTGAACCACTGTGCTGAAAAACACAAATACTAACAAATTGTTATGTGGATGTCTATACATAGAAACTTGAAAAACTTTAATAAACAATAAAACAACTCTGAAACAATTATATATTTTTATTCACTATATTTATATGCTATTTACAGTTTATTGAAGGAGACTTTCTAAAGTTTTTCTCTGCAAAAGCCACTTTATATCATAGTTTGTCCATTGTAAATTGTAAACCAGAAATGCGTGGAGGTTTCCACATTCGCTTTGTATCAATGATCCTAAAATCTGCCCCATTGGGTATTGTGGAAGAAGACTTTGCTTCAAATGCTTCCATTGGTTTAAATGCCTGGAGGGAGTTATTTTGTTTTGTTTAGATAATCACAAATTATGTTCACTTTTTAGATGAATTTTGCCTATGCAAAATATGTTCATTAAAGTTGGTCTAAGTTTTCCTATCTATGACAATTACAGTCTTTTAGTGGCCATTTCAAAAGATTGCCCCTCCCCCTAACCATGTGTTGAAATAATCAACTCAAAATAAACAAATATTTTTGCTAAAACAATAGTTAACATTCTTTAATCAAATGGTACATCCGATTGGCATAAATTAGTTAGTGCACAAGCTACAGTCACTATTTTGTCCAAGACAGAGTTCTCCTGGCCAGTCTTGTTGATCAAAAGATTAATTGGTATTGTACATTGTAGCATGGTGTATTTTTGTCGTAGCAATCCAATTACCCTTTCAACATGAATACGAACATTTGCTATATTTCTTGACTCTTGCACTTCTTCACCACTCAACTGTTTTTCCCCCTTGTAAATGCAGGTATATGCAATTTTGTACCTTTGATGCATAAAATGTCAAATCCTCTACCTGCTAAAACAACATCTTCTGGCAATAAATTGTTCAAAAAATTTGAGTTAATTGTTACATGTTTTATATTTATCGCTTGCTCTTCCTCCCCATCCATCTGATATGAATGAGATAGAACCTTGTGGAGTGATTCTGATTAAATACTTAACAGTATTTTTATGTTTATAATTTTACCATGTTTGAGCCCTTGCATATAAGTTTGATGGGCGCTCTATAAAAACTTCAAAACAGTCAATGATTGAAACAACTTTTAAACCAAAGTTGTCTCTAAACACCATTGGCATAGACTTCATAAGATTATCCTGTAAAGGCCATAGAATGGTTCCCTTCAGATTAACATATAGAAGGTCAATGATTTCTGTGAAGGCTTTCAATAAAACATAAGTTGACACATTATAGCAGTATGCCAAGTCCCTTATCGGCAGGTTGAGTCTTAGACGAGAAAGGGTTATAACAAATTTGTCAAATTTGGACAATACAGAATTCTGTCGTTGTGATATTCCAGGGGCAATCAAATTGAAAATTGGCAACATGATGTCCTGAGAAGGCAGACCTGTATAAAAAGTAACTTTAGTTTGATCCTCTAAATCGCTTTCATCTGAAAAAGTCTTGGCTGACAGTCTTCTTCTTTGTAAGTCACTTTCTTGTGATGATTTTGAAGCTCCCAAACTTTCATTTTCATTTATTACATCATCACTAGCAGAACAAGGATCAATTTTCTCACACCCCTCTATGGAAGAAATTTCATCTGCCTGAAGCACGTTGTCTAGTTCACATAAAGTGTTGTGTAGTTCCTTTGCATTTTCCCCTAGCGCCTCTTTGCACAATCGTGTACCAAGTCAGTCTCAGATGTGGCCCCGAACCTCTCCTAACCCCAGTTCCTCGTAGGAACCCAGGTGGGATTATTTTCATCAAACAATGAAGCTGGTTTTCCACTTATGAAATGGCTGCACACTCTCCAGCCATCAACCTTTTTCCAAGAAACATATGTATGTATGTATGTATGTATAATTTTGCCATCAAATAAATTACAATTTAAAATTAAGAAAAAGATCTATTTAAAATATCCCATATATTAGAGCCAGTCCAGACAGAATGATTTATTGTAGCTGTTGTGGAATTTCTTGTCTAGAAATAAAGTCAGTGTTTCTTTTATATTTGGACTGTACATGGATCTTTCACTGAGAAAGTCAGACTCGATAATACACTATGGACTTAGCTCAAAAACATTTTTATTGACTTGTACGAACATCATTATTTTGTTTACTTGTTTTCAGATAGAGTACAAAGCTATTAGGTTTTGTATTACTTAATGAAATTTTGCTATATTTCAGATAGTTATTGCATAACTTATCACTAAATCTAGAAATTTACTCATTGTCTTCAACATGGAGTGTTGTTATTGCCTTCAGCCTGTTAAAGGGGCATCATAAACAACTGTCTTAATGTAAGCAATGTTTTATATAAGAACACAAAGTCATGCATTTTTAAGTATTATATATAAATTAAAATTAATGACAAATGTATGAAAAGTACCACTAAATAAAATATCTGTAATAAAACCCTACTATAGGGCCATGGGGGGAAGGGGATCTGACATCTTTCACAATTATGTTTTCATTATTTATGGATGATGCAAAACAGCTCTATGATAAGGCTTCTAAATGTGAAAATTCATTGGAAATTTCTAGTGGATACTTTCTCTATTTGAGGTGATTGTTGAGTCTAGTTTTGAACAAAACTTTTATTTTAGGGTGGACTAGGACTTTACAATGTTTTTGAATGATTAAAGAAACTGTTATAAATTAGATGAATATTTCGGTGTTATACTAAATATGCCAACATATACCAAATACAACTAGACATCTTACTGTTTAATAAGAGGGCCCTGAACATTGCAAAGAGCTGCACATGTTCTTACAATATACTCTGCAAGAACAGGATACTGTCTCTGGCTTGATACTAAACAAAAAACAGATTGTAGGAACAAGATGCTGGCTTTCCATTGCTTTCTAAGCATCCAAGATATATTTTCCTGATTTTAAAAGTATGCAAGAAAGTAGCTCTGGTTTGGAAACTGAAATAACAGTACACAACCAATATCTATTGCCGAAGAGATAATAGAATGTCTAGGTGGAGAACTTGAAATTTTGATTTAATATTGTTTTGAACAGCTTTGTAAATGAATTTCATTTTGAACAGTTTAGTAAATTTCTGATTGCAAAACCTCCTCATTCTCTTCTAGCTGTTGATCAAAATCTAATATATATTTGCCAATGTTATTTTACGAGATTTCTTGCTGAACAGATCTACCACTCTATGAACAGGGACATCTATGTTTGTAAAGAGAGATGAAACACCATTAAGTCTTTCTTGGGACATTGTGCTGAGAAGATAAGATTTGAGAAGACGAATAGCTGATGCTGACCTATCATAACTGCAACTGGTGATGGGAAGAGTAGCCAATATTCCCAGCACTGCAGTGGTTTTTGGAAAGTTGATAGGATTCATCAATTTTAAGGTATCTGATAAGCCACGAGGGAATATGTCTTTTGAGAAGTTTAACCAAAAGGACTCCCAGTTGTCCAACTCATGGAAAATGTTATAAATGCTTGGCATGTCTTTTTCATACTGCTCACAAAAAGCCACAATATCTATTTTCCAGCTCTTATTTAGTCATTGTACTTTGACATCTGCCCGTCCTTTAGTAGTACTTGCCTGGTTCCCTTCTTGAAGTCTGGTAGTTTGCTGTTTGCATTCAAATGTTTTGCACAGGAGAAAATTCTTTTTGAATGGTTGTTTTCTAAAAAACATTTTCTTCTGGATATTCTGTCATCATGACTGAAGTGACAATTCATAGAGCTTTGTATGCATTGCAGTTTGTTTCTGAAAACCTTGTTGAGAGTTTCTGCAAAAGGTGATCCAAAAAGGTACAGAAAGATTCCGCTTGTGATAAGTTGAAACATCATCAGCTGGAATATTACCTCTGTATACTTGCCTTTCACATCGCCTTGGAAAACTAATAGTAGTTCTTACCTTGTTAGAAATGTCAACAGCTTCTTGAAACTAAGCATTGTGATATTCATCAATAGAGATTCTAACATTCTGCAGAAGAGTATTCATCGTAGATATTTCCTGTAGCCCTCTGATAATTTCAATATTTCCACCTTGTAGTTGGATTGTAGCAGATCTAATGAACCCTAAGCACATTCTGACAACAACCAAGGTAGGTATAAAATCAAAATTGGTTAAAAGAGATGATAATGCAAAAGCATTTGCAGCACTATCATCCCAATTCCCATCCAGGTTATCTCTGATCTCAAACATTTCCTCAGTAATAGCAGTGTACATTTCCATGAACCTCTCTAAAACATCAATTTAGAGGATCCACCTTGTTCTGCATAGGTCTAAAAGTTTTGTGTGTTTGCAACCAGGAATATACTTTGTAACCATTCTTTCAAAAGGTTGATGTCGCTTGGGAGAATTGTAAATAAAATTGAAAATCTTGGATACCCTGTCCATCATTTTTCTAACATTTTGAATTTTGCAGCTGGCAGCAACACAAAGATTAAACCTGTGAGATGAGCAATACGTATACAATGCTGAAGGATTGTGTGAAAGAATCCTAGAAGAAAGCCCTGAGAATTTTCCAGCCATATTTCCTGCTCCGTCGTAATGTTGTCTCCTGCAATTTTTCATCTCCAATTTTAGCTCCTGAGTAATACAATGAACCACCTTTTCCATTAATGCCTCCCCTGAGAGTCCTGTGTCACAATGTATAAATTTGATAAAACGCTCCTGTATTTCTCATTTTTGGTCAACAAAACGAATAATCAATAGCATTTGCTCTTTGTTCGAGCAATCTCTGACTTCATCTGCAAGAATCGAATAAAATTTTGCTTCCCATATTTCCCTCACTATTGATTCATTAATTACATCAGAACAACACAAGATACTCTCAATTTGAACTGTCTTTGAACGATGAGTTACATTCTTTGGGATTTTTTAAAACGTTCCTTGAGAAAAGTGTGGCCACTGTCAATTCAAAAGTTTAGCATTGCTTGAAATTCCCACAATCTGAGGTGTTGTAGTCATCTTGATGTCCTCGCAATGCAAAGTTGCGTCTGCCATGGAGAATGATTGTTTTGACAATAGATGCAAGTTTCTTTCGAATTTTTGCAAATTCATCCTGATAAAGCTTGTTCTGAATCTGGTTTATAGGCTTTTGTTTGCCACATTACAGCTAAAAAGGACTGCAATTTTAAAAGCCAATCTTAGCCTCTCGGTGTTTGATTTTGAATAGCTCTTGTAAATTGCACAGTACCAGCCTTTTCTGTCTATGAGTATTCCTTGCAATGCTAACATAGTCTTTCTTACCAGGCATTTCCCTTGTAAATTCCTCATCATGATAAAAACTCTCAAGAAGTGCTTTTGTTGATTTAGGATGCCAGGGGCCTATTTAGTCAGGCACAGCCAAAATTCCTTTTGATTTGCTAGTTTATGAGCACTCCTAACAGGAGGTTCGGATACATTAAATAACTGTGCTGTCCCTTGAATTTTCCAGTTCTGTGTTCCAAGGGTAAGAATCTGCATTTTGGAGCTCATTGTGCTTAAGGCGTTTACTTTTTCTACAAGAAGATCCATTTTGTAAAAACAAATAGCTTTTTCCTCAATTTTCTGGCCAAAGGTAAAGGTACTTTTTGTCTGAACGGTTTCTATTGGGACATCCAAGTCTCTAGCAACCTTTTCCGTCATTAATAAAAAGGCAGATTACCGTTTTCCTGTTTTGCTCTTGCTCTGGCTGTGAATGAGCTTCAACTGGTGATATTCCAAATCAGATAACTTCAATTTGCTCTCTTCAGTTGAAACACAGTGCTCAATTTAAAATATATCTTTATCTTCAGATGATTCTCCAGCCTCTTAGATAGGCACCATGTCAACATAAAATTTTATGTCTACAGGAAGGAAAAAGTTTTTTTCCTAGGGTGACAAGGATGTTTGCATCTTTTGCTCTTCTAGATAGATGCAGTGTTATTGTTGTTAACGAGCCTGCAAAAAAAATTAAACACCTTTTTTAAATGAAAATGGTTGCTGAATGCATTTGCAGTAATCAGAATGGAATGTGAACAAGACAACTGGTTCTGGTTGAACACAGCAGGCTTTATACTATAAAATACAACTAACCTCTTCTATTTGCATGCAAACGGATTGCAGCATGATCTCTGGTACCTCTCAAATTTGTCTAAGAAATACTTCTTGTAGTGCAGACACAAATTTTCAATCTTGTCACTGGTGACAGATCTGGAACAAGTAAGATTGATTCGAGAAGATCCTTAAAATTAATCATTGGAATTCTGGAAGTGCAAGACATCTTAGTGAATTCTTCACTAAAAGCCTTTCCAACACAACAACATTCCATTTTATTGTTAAAATTTCTAAATGATCTTAAAAGAATGGCTAGAATAAATCAACAAAATCTGTGGATGTTGCGTATAACAGAGGCTGTATTACCATCAGATAGGGGGTATAAAATTTCCTGAAACATGTCACATCAAAAGATCATTTTTGAAATTTCTTTCTCTTCGTAATATAAAAGATCATGTAAGTGTAAAAGTTAGTCTATGATATCAATTTCTTCATCCTCTGCAACGTCTTCTTCCAGGATCAGGAAGCCTGGACATGCTTCTTGTAGGTCAGTTTAATCAGAAACAACGTCAATAAACGGCTTGGCCTTTTTGCCTTCAAGTAATGATAGCAAGGCTTTCAACATTTCTTGCCCAGCACAACAAGGCGTATCAGGCTTGAAGCATGTAATCGCGTCATCCTGACTACCACCAGTAGCAATGGAAATGCCACATGCAAAGAAAAAACCTTTCAATAACTTCTGGAGAAAGTTGTTCCCAGTTTCCAAGATCCATCTCACGACTTCTCTTTGCAGTGGAGGTTTCAAATTTTCAAACTCAGTCTCCTGATTCATCCCTTCAGATGCCAACATTTATCATACTTAGATTTGTTAGAAGGTTTGTTACAGGACACGTCAGGTGCTTGGATGTACTTTATGCATCCACCACATATCACTTTGGAGCTTCAGCAATGCAAGCTATGGGAATGATGGGTACAAAGTAGATGGCGTGTGAATGCTTAACGGGTTTGGAGATTTGTGCTGCTTGCCAAATGAAGTAAAATCTGGGGAAACTCAACTTTCAACAAGCAGTGATCTATTCTGTATGGGATACACTATGATGTGGCACAACAGGGTAGCTGATGATGCCATTTCCAATGTCTCACAGTTTGTGGGTAGATTTTCACAAGAATGCGTTTACAATTCAGAGAATCAGAGGCCTAGCTTGAAGCGACTTCAAAGCGTCATTGACGAACTCACAGTGATTTTGGCGATGTGAATGAAGTTTGACAATCTATGGGTGTCACCTGGTAGTAAACTGAAGATAAAACCAATACTATTTTTAAAGCTTAGGGTATATGACTAGGCTTATTCCAGGGTCTTATTTTGAATCGTCTTTTTTCTCCAAACCGACAGCCTAATTCGAAATTACAGAGACTGATAACTGAGTTTTATCAGCTTTAGCGATTTTATTACAACATGCATTGATACGATCTCATAAACGGTTTTATATGTGGCTTTATATGTTTGAAAGTAACGCGCCATCAATCCAAAAGAAGAAGAGGAAACAAGTTGATATAAATATGTTTTATTCACCAAAAACATAAGACTTCAGATGCATAGAAAAATTATATAAAGCAGAAACTCAACGCACATGCTGGTAAAACTGATCATCCATCACACGCTTTTTTGATTAAAAAAATTAAACCTATTCTGAAAACTGAGAGCTGAATTTACAATAAGAGCTTTAACGCATTTCGAAACCATTTCTACAACTAAAAAACGTGCTAGGCTTTAGAACACAAAAACATCAAAGAATCTGTTTCAAATCTGCTTAATACTTCAAAAGGGGATACACATTTTCTATCTTAGGGAACAGTGTCGTAAGTTATCATGTCTGCTTTTTCCTCCATACATGAGAGAGCAAGAAACACAATAAACAATCTCCCCAGATGGCATAACACACCACTATATGACAGCACTTTTATAGACATCGTCTAGGACAAAGACAATTTTCTTTGATACAATTTAATTTAAAATCTATGTCGGTATGCATACGGATTAGGCGAAAAGGTTATTTGCCAATTACACTTTTTTTAAAAGAACATGTTCATAAGAACATGAGCCCCAGAATTAAATTAAAAACAGAATAAAAGTTTTTAAAAAAGTTTGTTTGCATATGCTTTTTTTTGCATTGCCTGTCAAAATCCATCGGAAAATCTAGTGATTATCTTATCAAATTTATGGCTGAAAGAATTGACTTGTTTTCACTTCATGTTGATGGCAAATGGGGCCTGAACACTTCCCTTGGGGACAATAGCTAGTGATTTCACTGCTTAAAACCTAACAATAAAGAAAAAATTAGAAACAATGCAGCCTAAAAGTTTTGACAAATTAAGAACAGCCAGCCTGAATTCAATGTGTTGGTTCTTATAAAAAAGGTATAGGCCTAAATTCTACCTATGCCAACTTGATTGCCCAGTCCTTTAACAGGCTATGCTTCGATACAATGGCAGTACATTTTCCCAAAGCTTCATACTTTTTGAACTGGAATCATATTCATAATTGCCACTGTAAGTTACTTCCACTGTTTTTTGTGTTTTCTTGCCAAATGTGCACTCCCAGAACTTGCCTCCCCACATGTCTTTCTTGCTATTTCCTGAAAAGGTTGGCCAATATATATACTTGCACGACTTTCTTTATATTTTTTCCAAAGACGATCTGCTTCATCTAGAGGCGAAGAGGTTTTGAAAATTATAAATATATCTCGGGTATAAAGCATGGAATTCTTTCAGTGCATTTTAAAAGACATATGCAGAGACAAACATGACCAACTGAATGGTCTCACATTCAACATCGCTGATCAGAAGGCACTGACTGATCTGCAAAAGAAATTATCGACTATACTCAATGAAACAAAGGAAATTATGGAAAAAAAAAATCACTTGATGGCTGAAATGAGCAAAAAATTTCTTGGCAAGCGATCTACAACATCACATCGACCAAAAAAAAGCAAGCTAAAAGAACGAAACAGCAGCAACATGTTCAACTTGCTATTGAAAAGAATCGTAGGAAAGAAACAAGAGTAGGTGCGAAGGCTGACCATGAAAGGATGCAGAGAAACTCGTTCATTGACTTAGAAACTGGAGCAATAAGTAATGATCTATATTTTGGTGTTTTTCTTTGTGAAAGAAATGTTTGTTAAATTTCACCTACTCTCTATTCATATAAGTCTGGTATATTAAGAGAAAGGCGGGACTAGGAATAGTGGGAGGTTAGATCAAATTTGTTGATTTTATTATGGAAAGGCTATACGTGTCTGGGAAACAAGAATAGTGTAAACTAGAAAAGCACAAACTTGTAAGATTTTATTAAGGGGAACTCGGAGATACTCACTTTCTGCTAGGGTGCCTAAAACTGATAATTTCCCTGACTGATATCACAAATGATTCAAAAGTCTTGGTTGATCGTCTTTTGTTCTGCAACGGGCCTAATTCTGAAGCCCATTTTGTAGCATCTTGAAAAGAATTCAATCGATAAAACATGTTACTATTCTTCACTTCATGTTTTTCAGCCCATTGCGATATTGTTTAGGGAACAAAAAATGCTGTAAATTGCTCAAAACAATATTTCATCTCTTTGTTGAAAGAAAATACCAAGATTTATGCGATAAACAGTTAGAAACAGCAATGCACTCGAAAGAGTCTTAATGACATCAAAAAAGTCTTCATTAAAAAACGTCCATAAAAGTGCCATATTCTGCAAAATTCAAGGCCAGTAATGATCATTTGTGATCTCAGACACCTCAATGTGATCTTCTGAATGTTTTTTTAAATCATCATGTGGCATATATAATAATCTGCCTCAAAAGTTTTTGATTAAGTTTAGCAAGTCCTACAAAGGTTTCAAAGCTTCTAGACTGGCCAATGAAAAATTTCATTTTTGATATTCTAAATACACATTTTTTTCAAAATTTAAACTTTAAATGTTGCCAGTGTTTGAAGTTATAATTGACTGGTTTTGAACTTTAAACTAATGTCAAATGGCTTCACAAAAGTGGTTTGAATTTTGAAGGTCATATTGTTCACAAATCCCTCGCCATTAGTTGTTTGTCGAAGTGGTGCCATACTTTTCAAACATAAGTGTACATTAATATTTTACGCAACTGTTTTCTGCTAGGCACACTCAAGCAAAAGAGACCAAATAAAGCTTTTCAAAAAGAAGATAGCAAAGATAAAAGACACAAGGTAAGGAATTAATTGTCAAATAAGAAAGGAATCAATCATCAAATGAGCAATTGTTTAAAATCAATTGTTTATAATAGCTGCAGTAAGGCCCATGATCTAATAAAGTAGGTTCAAAAACTGGTGGTATTTTGAAAATATTTACTCACTTCAATTTCCTTCTGATATTAACTAGCGGCAAATAACATCAATGTAATGAATATCATTACATCAATTGCAGCAACTAAGGATTGAAGAGCAAGTCATTTCTGACTGTGAAATTGAGGTTTGCTCAGATTCAGAAACAGAAGAGAAAGAAGCAGTGCATAAAGAAAAGATTAAAAAAGGAAACAATCTTGATACCTGATGATTGGTTGAATAATGTCAATGAATCTGATACCTGGCTGCAGATAGGTAACTGAAGCACGATGAGCAAAAAATTCTTCCTTCTTCTGATATGTGGCTAAATGATCTGGTCATAAATGCAGCTCAACATTTGTAGAAAGTCCAATCCCACATGTTGGAGGGTTACAGGATACTACTTTACAATAGACATTATCATTTGAAGTTGAAAATTGCGAGTTTGTACCGATATTGAATAAAGGAAACAACCACTGGATTATAATAGTCTTCAGAATTCAAGATTCGACTTTCAAACTCAAAATGTCATTAACTCTGTCATTAATTGGTATATATTTGCAAAGCATCACTAGAAAATTGCTTAATGAACAAATTTTAAGTCATTTTTAATTTCAGATATAATACAAATGAGTACCATGCTGAAAATTGGTGCAAATCCTAGACTATCTTTTCTTTATAGAAGGCAGAAAAGATGTTGGTGGTACTACTTGGGCGATTTAAGGGGACCTGGCATTATTGGCCTCATGTAAAATTAAGTGAAAAAATACCACAAAGGAATATGCTGTGTTATCATCCTTGTCTTAACCAGTAGGCTCTGTCTAGTGCCTTTTTGAACTCAGCATACCTGAAAACCTTCCTAAGAAATTTGAGATTTGTTGTACAATATTAACCTTAGATGCAACCTTATGGAAACGATGGGTACAGAAAATGAAACAGCAGAACTTTAGGCCCACTTATGCTTCGAGACTATGCAAAAACACTTGTCTGTTGACTGTTTCGTAGAAAATCCAGAGCTGATGAAAACAGCTGGCGTCTTTCTCAAACTATGATTAAACTCTGAGGCGGTTGCTACTATTTTTGACTTGTCTTCACCTAAAAAGAACTGTCAACAGAAAGGAAAAATAACCTTTGTCGCGAGGAAGAATCTTAGGACAAACTTGAGCCCAATGAAAAGCAGCCCAGAAAAAAAATTTCAACGCATTGGTTGGGCATTTTTGAAAGGAAAAAACAAAAAGGTAAGTTTCATAATACTATAAAACTACACTTAAATTTTCACATGTAAAATCCGATTTTCACAAACACTCTTCTAGATTAATTTAGCAATTATTCCAATCTATAATTCGCAGGGATAATGCAATACTTAAACTTTTAGAAAATATTCCATTTTGGGTAGGGTTTGTCAAATGTTCGTGCCCTAGAAGGGTATCTCATCCCCCCCCCCTCTCCTCAGGTTTCACGGTAGTTTATTAGTTCACCCACAATTACAGATGATCGCCAACTTGCTTAAAGAATCAGAAGATGAGGGGAGCACCGTAACCAAGGATGATGCAAAGATTGATGAACTGCATCAAGATTTAGGGTGTCAGAAAAAACCAATTCAGCGAGAAAATGATGTTGTCTCTATAGCCCCACAAACTGAGAAAGTAGCCTTTCAACATGCTTTCTGTCAGAGCAGCAAAAAGACATTTGGACATAAACAGACTCAGACACTATCATTGACTCGTTTCACACATTCTAAGAAGATGCAAGTCACATTGTCAAATGATTCTAAAGGTACTTACATCTTGATAAAAAAATTTATCCCACCTTTGAAGATTTAGTTGTAGAGACAGTTGCAGCGTTGACAGATAAATTAGAAACAGTTATAAAAGATAAATTTTCTACTTATAAATGAGATAAAGGTGAAAATAGCCTATCAAAACTATTTAGTAATAATTTAAAGCTTGAACAGAGCAAAAGTATCTACAGCTAAACAAATTTCTGTTGGCAGGGAAACCTGCACTCAAGGAGGACAAGGGGGTAAAATCCCAAGAAAAGGGGACAAAACAATAGGAAAATTATGAAAGGGGTCAGGGCACTAATGCTGTTGCCCGAGGTGCAGGCATCCTTGTCTGTTGTCTGGTGAAAAAAACCATTGAGCTCCAGTTAATTGTCATCATATTCTAATTTCGAGGCTTAAAGCTGTTTTAACTTCCGACCTCCTTTACTCTCTCAGGGGTACAAACACAAACTGAAACTAAACGCAAGTTGTCTCATGAAATGTTTTGCAGTGTGTATGTTCTGTCTTGAACCCCGGTCTGCAGAGTATGGCACTATTCGACAAGATCTCTGGTGGGCACTAGCAAAAAGCCTGGCGTGCCGGTGCGCACCACCAAAAATTTCTGGTGTGCTGGTGTGCATCGACTATTTTCCCCTGTTGTGGTTAAAATTTGTAAATTTGCATTTCACAGTAAATATGTGTGTGAAGTACACTGTTGAAGATAGCGCAAGTTTTTATTTGTATATTTATTAAGTATTACTTGACTTGTTTTTATCAGCTGACATTTTCTATTTCCACATCCAGCCACGCCTGTCTTAGTTCACACACCCAAAAATACCCAGCGTGCAACAAGTTTTGGACAAAAATATCTCCGCTGTGCACATGCCATACTCTGCAGATTGGCTTGAACCACACCACAGTTTCAAAAAAGTTGTTTCTGGTACATTGCTGAGGATATATGCAACCTGCATCAATGGGCATAAAAAGATCTAGAACAGTCAACATTTTCTGTGACATGCCAATGAGTGTTTTCTTGTTGCTTCTAGCACCAGCAAATTTCTTTTTTTCCCACAATTTGCAGATTCCATGTATTTCGGAAAGGAAAGGACATAACAAAACAAACAAACAAATTAAAAACCAAACAAACATAGTCAAACAAAACAAAACCAACGTCAGATACCTCAAGCAATAACAAAGGCATTTGTGGCAAAATTGAAAATTCCGGCTAAGCAAAGGAAACAGATTCAATGTTACTTTTCCGACAAGGATCACTTTTCAAATGAGTGTAAGGAAGTTTACTGCAAAGTTTTGTTTACTGCAAAGTGGTGATTCAACTGTCTGCGAGTGGGGCATTTCTCAAAAGATTGCCAGATTAAAAGGAAATGCTTCAGTTGCAACTGCAACCGCAATTCGGCAGTTTGTGCCAAAGACGCCAAGTCCAGTAGGACCAGTAGCCAAGTCAAAATTCATCTATCACAGCATTCACAGACTGAAGCTTTGCTTCAATAGCGACAATGTTTGTGTATGGAGAAAAGGAATACATTACAGTGTTAAATACACCCGCAGTCTGTTCTCCCATAACATCTAAGGTTGATGTACCTAGTCACCCCCATATGCAAGGTCTGGCCCTGGCTGATAATAGAGAGTTTCTGATTCACGACGCGAGAAGCGAAGACAGCTCACAGCGATCTAGAAACTAGCGCAGTCTAGGGGGATCCCACTTTGCTTGAGCCGTCTTGGTCCTGAGAACGACTCAAATTTTCAAGTTTTACGTTGCGAGCTTGAGGCAGAAATAAAAGGTGAGTTTTCTTCAACAATTTTGTAATACATTGTTATAAACTTAGATAATTCATTGACAGTTACCTGATGATCGCATTATGTGTGAAAATTGGAGTGTATTGATTATGTTTTTGCTCAGAACCTTTCTTTTCTAACACCACGTAGTGTTCAGCTCTGCCTGTCCTAAGGCACTGAGCATTATTTGTTTTTCAAGTTGAATTGTTGGTACATATCTAAATTTTCAGTGCCACAATAGACATATAGTAAGGTTGTTTTTACATCTTTATTCCAGGATACATTTCAATCGTTAAAAATGGCCGCCAATTGTGAAGATTCACACAAAAGAACACTCATGTTTGTTTTGATTCCATTATTAAACAAATGCACCGAAATCAAGTGGCATTTACCGTTGAGAGACAGCAAAATAATGGTCAAAAGCCTGCCAGATTTCCTGATGTTTTTGTTGAAGTTATCAGTACATACAAGGGGAAAGCCTGTGTATGATCAGTATCTGAATGGTCACCAACTTTGTATTCTTGAAGTACTCTTAAAGTAAAAAGTTAACTTGCTGGAATTACTTGCTTTTGTACTTGATGCATTTTTAAATTTACATTTTGAATAAACTTTATTTAAATTGTAATCTGTTTTATATTGTTTTGAGTAGAAAAAGTGGTTAGTTTACCTTGCTGAAATAGTTGGAAGTTTTTTCCTGGTCTCTCCTGAAATGGATGGGCTTTGAGGTCTCAGCCAAAACTTTCCTGTATATGTGTTTATATAAACTTATTTTGAAAAGGCCTAAAATGACATGGACTAAAGATCATGATGAGCTGCTTTGCCGTGAAATTCTGGCAGAGGAGCCTTATCAATATAAGCATGGGTCAAGGGAAAGGGGGAAATGCTGGGACAACATTGCAGATGCATTAAATGGAGTAGAAAGGCCAAAGTTCAGTGTTGATCAGAGAGCTGTTAGGGACAGATTCGTAAAATTAGAAAGGGGGTTTAGAAGGAAAATGAACGTAGAAATGAGGGCTAGTGGGGTAGCACCAGAACCCAGTGAGCTAAATGAAGCAATGGAGGATATTTTGGAAAGAAATAACAGTGCAAAGCAGCAGCAAGCAAAGTGTGATGATGGTAAGAGACAGGCAACAGGGGCAGAGAAGGAAATGGCACAGGCTGTGAGGAAAAGGGCTATGGAGAGTCTCTCAGAAACTAAAGCAAGAGAATGTTCTAAGAGAAAAAAGGGTGGTGAGACAAGTGAATATGTTGGGTACCTGAGAGAGAAACACGAATCAAACATGACACTTAGAGAGAGTGAAGTTAATTTGGAAAGAAAGAAAGTTGAAACAAAGGAAAGAAAGTTGGACTAAGAAACTGAGTTGAGAAAGAGAGAACTTGAGTTGAGGGTGAGGGAGATAGAGGTGAGAGAGAAAAGTCAAGAATTGAAGGCAAGGGAGCATGAACAATTTGAAGAGAAGTTTAAAGTATACG
This sequence comes from Rhopilema esculentum, assembly GCF_013076305.1. The sequence goes on along the minus strand of NW_027019384.1, from coordinate 809,568 downwards.
AGGAACAGCAAAAGATGATGAATGCTCAAATAGCGTGCATAAAAAATAAATTGACAATTATTGGGGAACAAAATTTAACTATTTTAAAAATATTGGAAAGATTTGAAAAGTAATATTGTTTGCTGATATTTGCTTAATTGTATTGAAAAAGTCAAAAGGTAAAATTATGTTGAATTTTTTTATTCTAAATTCTTTTCCAACTCATTTCATAGAGAAATATTGGATAATTGATCTCAAATTTTAACCCTGTAAAATACAAATTTTTGGGTATCTCCTCGTGCTCCACCCAAAAGCACAGAGTTGTAAATAAGCACCCCCCCCCCCCTCTAAAACACAGATTTGTATAAATATGGTACAGTAACATCACTTATGAAAGTTTTGATTATCTCTATTCAGCGCTATTTATTTAATTGGTTGTTTCAAATAAGTTAATCTTCAATTTCAGTTCAAAGAGCAGGTAGTTTTGGCTTAAAAATATTTTTTTCTTGCCTGTGATTAACAATTTATTTTCCTGTTTGCCCTTTCACTTACACTATGCTACATGTCTTTTCAAAAGATTCTTTAAGTTTGAGAAACAGGCAAACAACACCAGGACCTTGATTTGAAAGTGAATATTTCTATAATTTTTTGTCATGTGGTCAAGATATTGATGTTTAAAGTTTTAAGTGAAACCTAGGAACGATCAAGTCAAGTATTAATGGTTACAATTATTCAAAATGACAAAATTTTGGAATCTGGTAAAGCTTTTGATTTTTTTACATATTTTGGTACCCAAAAGGTTTGATCATTACTTTTTAAATATTCTACAGCAGGAATGCCTCCTATGGTAATTACAAAAAAATTTCCTTTCCATAATTTCTTTGAAGAGAAAAATAAACATGTCAATCCGTTGCGTAGCAATGCACATACCATGTAGATCTTGCCAACTGCGCTCAAACCAATTTTAAGATCTTTTTTAAAATCTGTGAATTTAAAGTAATTTACAATATCTCCAAATACCCTTTCAACAGAAATTCTAACTTGACTCATGGATTGGTTAAATGCCTCTTCCTCTGGAGTAAGGTCAGCCCTTCTGGCAAATAGGCATTGTGGATGCACTCTGTAGGGATAAGCTGGGTCACCATCAATGATATATAAGCGACAAAGTCGCTAGATGTCTAATTCGATTGTTCTCAAGTGAGGCAAAATCACTCATGCGATAAAAGGGCAAAAAGATGATTCCGCATAAGGGCCAAGCATTGTGTCTTTATGGTGACCAATGATATAGAAGCGCCGAAGGCCCTAGGGGAAAATGAATGATGTTCCAGATCAAACAAGAGGCCTGACATATTTAACATGCCATTGTAAGACATATTTAATATGCCAATATGGAAGTCCAACATGCAGGTTTCCGTGTCTATTTGCCTCATGAAAAACAAAGAATTTGTCATCATCGATCTCGCCGTAACACTCTAATGTAAATGTAGGCAACAAGCACATAGATATATTAATTGGCGCAGATCACTATTATGATATCGTAATTGGTAATACAGGTCCAATAGCAATTAGCAGTATACTTGGTTGGCTGCCTTGAGGCCATTGATGTTGTTAATGCTAATTTGGTTTAAGACATTAACATTGCAGAGAGGAGGTTATCGATCAATTGCGTGAGATTGTGGAGTCGTTAGATACGTTCTGGAAACACAAACAAATGGGCATTGAGGACAAAGAAACTTAAGAGAAAACAATGAACATCGAATTCAACAAACCTAATCAACGTTATGAGGTAAGCCTTCCATGGAAGGATAATATATTTTCTCAATCTTTGAATGATAATTATGAAATGAGTAAAGGTCGATTGTTTTCTTTATTAAGGAAATCGGAGGAGAATCCTGAAGTATCACCTAAAGACAATGAAGTATTTGAACAGTAATTAGCTGAGGGCTATATCGAGAAAAAATATATATTGATAGCTATTAGGATAACAACGCCTACATTTTATGCCATTTCAGGGTTGCTAGGAACAACAGGCAAACTACAAAATATGTGTATTCTTTGACAGCTTCGGAAAGTCAAAGAATCCCTTATCACTCAATGATAGATTAAAGTTGGGGGTCAATCATATGCCGCTTTTGTTTGACACCATTGTTCAATTTTAAATGCATCCAGTGGCCTTCATTGCAGATACTCGAAGGCCTTTCTGCAAGTGCAAATGAAGCCTAACAATCCTTTATCAACCAAAAAGAGATTATACAAATAAACTATCAACATACTAAAGGGTGTCAGAGGCCCACATTGCTCGTCTGATACCATCTCCTCGTGGATGCACCAACTATAATCAGATGTATGTGTAATATCCCTTCAAGGCTACAGATTTCAACTCGAGTCAATGCTTCACTTTAGAAATAAAATCTCCAACAATTTGCTCATGAGTGAATTTAAAAAAAATTTAGTTCATGTTTAATTACTTCTTCAAATTGATGACTATAACGCATCCACCAAGCTTGAAGACATTGGCCAGATTGTGCGACAAATTGTCAAATCATTGGATCACATTTTTTCACAATGGAAGACTTTGAAAAGGTGTGATTACATCAAATCTTGAGATCAGCAGAAAAATTGAGTGCCCGTATTTATTTGAAAACGGAGTCAAAGCCTAAGATTTCTGTGGTATGATGATATAACTAAGGGCAATCCGTCTATTGTGCAATATAGATATTGTAGGTTAGTGTTTGGTCGGACTTGCAGTCCAGCTGTTCTAGCTGAAACCATTCAACATCACATGTCACACTTCAACTCAACACACCCAGAAGTTGTTGGACATTTAAGCCGATTGTACTGTGATGATTGTTCATATGGTGCGGAAACTGTGAAGGAGGCCGAAGGCATTTATAAACAAGGCAAAGAAATAAATTCAGGGGGGTTCAACCAACCAACAACAAGAATGTCAATGACGCAATAAGCAAAGTCGAAAACAAAGGCCTAGAAAGTAATAAGGATTCTACAGTTGCCGAAGACGACCAAAGGTACTTGAAGTATGCTAATGCCACGCCTGAAAGTGAGGAAAAATTGAACCTTTTAGGGATCGGCTGGAATAATGATACAGATATGCTGCATGTAGAATCATTAGGAGTTTCAGCTTTTGCAAAAACCTTAACCCCTACCAAACGGTATGTGTTAAGAATTGCTGCGAAGGTTTATAATCCAATGGGGTATATGACTGTTTTAATAATCAAATTCAAGGTATTTTTCCAACAGCTTTGCCACAATAAATGAAACTGGGAGGAAGAGTTAGTTGAAGAAGACAGGAAGACGTATGATTCATTGTAAAGTGCACTTGACAATTACCCCCAGCATTCAAGTTCCACAGTATCCATTTGTAGCGAATGAGAAAGTTTCTTATGTTGAAGTGCATGGATTCTCTGACGCTAGTGAAATGGTTTATGCTACATCAGTTTATTCAGGTGTTATTCATTTTTAAGGTCACGCCCATTAAACAACAAAACATAGCCCATCTTGTGCTTTTAGGAGCTTGTTTGATGGTCAAGCTTGTTGAGAATGTCCATGACATTATCAGCAGGAATGACAAGGGTATGTCATCGACAAATATTACTGGGTAGATTCAATGGCTGTCATGTTGGGTTAGAAATGCTAAGCTCTGGACCCAATGTGTCCGAAATGGAGTCAATGAAATTCTACAAAGGTCCAATAGAGAACAGTTGTTCTATTGTCCAGGTCCGTGGAACCCAGCTGATTTACTTCCTCGTGAAAAGTATCGGGATATACACGACAACCGTCTGTGGTGGGAGGGTCCAGAGTTCCTTAAGCTAGGACCCAATGAATGGCCTAAGTCTCTGTGCGAAGATGAGATCAAAACAACTGTATGCAAGAAAAGATGAAATCCGAACCAACAATCACACGCACTATGTTAGTTTCAGAAAGTAGACCAATGTTGCATCAAAAAGTTGCAGATCTAACCTGTTTCACGGTAAGTAAGAGTAAGTTACTTTGATGTATTGGGTGGATATTACGATTCACTTCAAATATGAAATCTGCAGTTGCTAACTCTAAGTTAAACCAAGAATCTATGTCAGAAATAAGTGAAGCTGAAAATCTGCTAATAAGGTCGATTCAAACCGATTGTTTTGCCAAAGAAATTCACTACTTGTCGCTTAGTGATTCATCCGATGAAACTTCCACTTTATGCCAATCAATTCAATTTATATTTGGATACAAATGAGATACCTTGATGCAGGACACATATCAGAAGGTCTACAGTATCAGATTCATACAAAAGACCAATACTTCTGCCGTCAAGAATTAGGTTTTCAGAGTTGGTCATTAATGATTGTCATAGAGAGGTTTCCCATAATGCGACAATAGACACCTTCAATCTTATGAGACAAGGATATTGGGTATTTTGGGAGAGAGGGCAAATTTAACGCAATTAAACTGCCTCGTCCGCCGTTGCATCATTTTTAAGAGGCTAGTGGTTTAAGACAGTATTCAATCCAGAACTAATTTATGGCAAAAAATGAAATCAGTTATTTTAAATATCAAATGTCTGCCATGAAAAATCAGAACGAGTGCTTTGCAGTTTTTCCAACAAGCCAGCAACTTAATACAGCAAATTCTTCTTTGTGCCAATTTGCAAGCTCCCCTGCCCCCTTTGGATCTGATTCATGTTCCTTGCAATATTCACAATCTTCTCCTGGATCAGCTTGGAGCATACAACAATGATGAAAAAAAACATTTAAATCAGTATTAAGTTTGCTTAAATATTTGTGGACAGAATGTCTTGCTGCTAACACTAATGAAACATTGATTGAAAAAGTGAAGAATGGAACTGGATTTTCAATATTGTGCGACAAGGCAACAGACATAACAATGAAGAAAATCTTCTGTGTCAATGTTCGCCTTTGGATGAAATTGATCCAGCAACATACCTTTATCGCTTGATACCTGTTGAACAAGGCGATTCAGATGGTCTCTTCAACTCCCTGGAAGCAGCCCTTAAGAAAGATGGCATTGGCTGGGAAAAAGTGCTAGGCTTTCCATCTGACAGCCAGAACCTGATGCAAGGACAAAGCAACTCTGTGCTTACACAAATTAAAAGTGTGGCTCGTGATATAAATGTTTTGAAATGCTTTTGCCATTCATTTCATCTAGTTGCAAGTCACGCATGTCTTTCACAAACAGCAGAACAACTGGTTCATGATGTATATAATTATTTCAAAAACTCGCCAAATAGACAGAAAAGTATTGAGCAGTTTGAGCATTTTGATAAACCACGAAGCCATGCCAAACACGTTGGCTTTCATTGTCACAATGTGTAACACGTATCTTTCCACAATGGCCTGCATTACTTTAATATTTCACATCAGAGATCATGGATGCAAAGTCTCCTGCAGCAGAAAGAATACTTCAGGCATTGCAGTCCCTATACATCAAAGTAACTATTGAATTTATGGAGTTTGTGTTTGGTGATCTTACACTTTCCAATCAGAATCCTTCCAGCTCCACAGTTTACTTCCTGAGGTAGAGAGAGTGCTGAAAGTGTTCTGCCACAGTTTCCTGAAGACAACGGTAAAAGACTTAATGGCAGTTGATGTTGACAAGGAAATGGATTGGCAGCCACTCAGTGAGGTTTATTCTGGAATAATGGCAAATGAAACCTTGAAGGAAATGAGGCCACACGAGAAGAAAAGTGGAAATTTATAATGGAAAAAAGTCCCTGCGAAGGTGGAGTATGGGAAAGGTTAATTAGAAGTATCAAAAGGTGTATCTTAAAAATCATTGGTCGAGCCTTATTAGACTTTCATGAAATGCGTACAATATTAGTAGAGGTTGAGGGTGTTATCAATTCACGCCCCTTAACTTACGCACACAACGATACCGAGGGAATCTTGTATCCATTGATCCCCTCACATCTTATAAACGGAAGAAATTTGTCGCATTTGCCTCATCATCATCATTACATCTAGTACAGATACTCAGTACAGATACCTAGAAATTGTTAGTGGTTACGAAATGTCTAAACATGCAAGATATAACAGACTTTGTTTAGATCAGTTTACACGGAAATGGAGACACGAGTAATAATTAGGTTTAATGGAAGCATACAGACCCACCAAAAATCAATCAAAGCCAAATGTTGCAGTGAAAAGAAAAACTGCCACCTCAAAGAGCTTATAGTAGGTAAATATGAGATGGTAAGATCAGCTGTTATCCGACTAGGATCAGACGATGGCAAAATAGGTATGAAGACTTTACGTCACCTTTTAAAATTACTAATTCTTTTGACAGATTCTTTTCATAATCCTCTTACTCAGTTGCCATTGCGACCAGCAGCGCAATCGACTTTGCAGCAGCGTACAGCACTTCATTAGCGTACAAAATTGGATTAGACATTCAATTAGACATTCGGACTAAAATTGCTTGGTATAAGAAATCTGTGCTAGAGGGTTAAAAACAAAGTTAATAACATTGAAGTATACCTTCCTAAATGTATGATCGTATGCTTTGTTTTTGTTGTTACATCTTGTAGAAGCTAAAAAGAGCATCAAGGTGCAAGTGCAAGAGAAGTGCGAATGGATCTTGATAGAAAAAGCCAGAATCACTCAAAAGGATTTGGATTGATAGATTTGTCAATTCTTCAGGGAATTTTTGATATGTCATCTATGTGTGGTCGGTGTAAAGAGGGAAAATTATCAACCAAAGAAAACTTTGACCAAAAGATGGGGCTTGCTTCCCTGCTTACAGTTGAATGAAATACTTGCTCTAACACTACACAAACATACACCTCAAAAACCTGTGCTAATTCAATGGGCCTTTATTGTCAATCATAGTGCTGTACTTGCAATGGTGGAAATTGGGGGTTGAAGAGCTGCATTGCAAACTGTGTGTGCATGTTTGAATATGCCCACACCAATGAGAGATCAAGCCTATAATACAACTTCGAAATCTGTCAAAGATCCACTTGAGGAAAAAGCCAGAGATTGTACCAGAAAAGCTGCTTCAGGAGAGAGGGAAGGTGCTGCTATTGCTGAGTGTAAAGCCATGTTTGATGGCACTTGGTGTAAGCGTGGCTTCTCCACTTTACAAGGAGCAGTTACTTGTATTTTAGCTAAGACAGGGAAAGGTCTTGACTTCGAAACTTCAAACAAAGTTTGTTATGGCTGTGCCAAGTAGAAAAAGAAGCCAGATAGCCATGAAAAAGATAAGTGGCTGGCAGGTCACACATGCCAAATTAATAATACTGGGTCAGCCCCAGCAATGGAGCCAGAGGGGGTTAAAAGAATCTACCAAAGATCTGAATCCCAAAACCATCTCCAATACACTGGGCTCATAGGAGATGGTGCTTCTAAATTTTACCCCACCATTTCCAAGCTCAATCCTCATAATTGAAAAGACATAAAAAATTTGAGTGTGTAGGACATATTCAAAAGTGGCTGGGTGGGGCACTTCGGAAGCTGAAAAACAAGTATGGAAGCAACAAACTGTCAGATGGGAAGACAATATGATACTATGGTAGGCTAACAGCTGACATAATAGATAAGCTACAAACCTACTGTGGCCTCTCTATTTGTAGACATAAAGAGGACTTACGAAGCATTGGCAGGACTCTATCACACTGCCTCTACAGACGAGAAGCTCCAATACCAGTTTTGTCCTAAGTGCCAAGACACTTGATTCACACATGATAAGCTCCTCGAGTGTTGCATTGGGGGGGGGGAGGGTCACAAAGAATAGCTGCGAGTCCCTAAATCACCTTGGCTCTTCTGCGTAACCAAATTCAATTAATGAAAGCAGTTTGAAATCACCCGAAGACAAGTTATCTGAAAATAGTGGTAAAGTGTCTAGAAAACGCCCTTCTGAATTGATTGACAATTCAAAACACAGTAAAATCGGTATTATTCTTGGAGAGGATGTGTCTGTCTATGCATGCAGGGTTTTCAGAGCCACATACGACAGTGACGATGAAACACAAATACACAGCCTTGAACATCAAACAATTAAATAATTTCAACCTGAATAACACTGTGCTAGCTGATTGTTCGTCTGACAGCAACCAGCCTTCTGATGATAATCCTTCTGATGATAATCTTTCTTATGATAATCCTTATTCTAAGAACCTAACAAAAGCTTTATCACGCTCCAATTATGGTTTGAAGAACATAAAAGCTTCTTTTAAACACAAAAATGTAACCGTTCCTCTACCAAATAGTTGTAAGTGAGCTTTTATTGAAAAATCGATCAAACAAACCATCAAAAATTGATCAGGGCTTTCAGCAGAGGCAAAGGACTTACTACGAGCTGTTATTTGTGTTTTGCAATTTGGATACCAACATGCTCAAAAGCCTGGCTCACGAATGCATTTGTCTAATTTTTAACAGGCAAATCCCAATGTTCTTGCTCGTAACATACAATATATCTAAATAATTTTAAGAAGCAAACACCTGAAGCTTAGTGGACAGGTATATCATAGTAAGACCTCAATGGCAGCCATGCAGAGTTCATTCAAGTACTTTGTTTAAAACATCAAGGAACCTTCTGCCTTCTGAAAAGCATCACAAAGATTTAGAAAATATGGATCTCGATGCTTTTGCTGCAGGCAACACGACAGAGGCAAGTAAAAGCCACATTGCATATCAACAGCTAGCGGCTAAAGCTAGGAAAGAAGCTGAATCAATCCCAATTATAGGCAATGATATTGAGAAACGTCAGAAAGAACTAAAGCTTTCAGACGAGCAACAAGCAATAGAGCAGGAAACAACCTTAAGAAACCATTTTGGGTATATACGAAGACCTACTATAACCAAAGAAGAAATAAGTGTAGTACTGGTTGACCAAACAATGGCTATGCTCTATCATGAATATGTAAGCAACCACCCACTTTATATTGACGCTACTGGATCGCTGGTACTTGATATTAAAGGATTTAAAAAAATTCTTTATTATGCCGCAGTAGTGCAACATCCCTACAATAAAGGTCCTCCACTGCCAATTGCAGAATATGTAACAACCAACCAGGATCAGTTTTCAATAAGAGAATTCTTAAATGCTCTTTGTGAAATGGAAAGCCTTAAATATGGTAACAAGAACTCTAAGGAACCTTCTCTTATTCTTTTAGATTATAGCATTGCCATAATCAATGCATGCCTTGGAGAATTTTGTCACAAGGCAATGACAGAATACCTAGACTGTACATTTAGACTAATAGACGGTCAAGCTACTCCAAATGATGTCAGTGAGACAATTTTAGACATTTTGTTCATTTCATATGATGCGCTGAAATAGAATAAATACATTGAAAAGCAGCGGTACTGGAGATGATGTTAAGAGCCGGGTTCACTTCCCTATGCGATTCTTTTGCCGGCCCATTAATTGTGATTCTCTTGCGGACGCAACAGCCATTGTCAGGGATGGTTTTGTTGTTCTGAAATCTAAGTATGCCAGTAAGGAAATAAAGAGGCGCTGCAGCATATAGAGCAGAGCATAAATACATTTGATCAAACTATTGAAAGCAAAGTTAACCTAGATAGCAAGAAAAAATTTTAAAAATATAAGGTCCATGGACCATGGTGTAGATCAGGTAGATTTTGATAAAAATGAACAAATAACCCAGCTTTGGGCCAGATCCTACAAACTTTTTCTATAAGCGGGCCAAAGATAGAAGAAAAATAATACAATAGTTGTAATAAAATGATAAAAATAATAATGACAAACTTTCATTCAAACTCAACTACATTAAATTTGTAAACCTCTCAATTACATAGAAAGTATGCAACAATAGACAAGACCGGGAAAACTGAAGAGAACCAGTCAACATTAAAAAGGATGTTATTTAAGTTTTGGAGAAAACATCCTCGGAAGGAAATGCAGAATTATCCACCAATCAACGCTTTGCATTAGCTTTTAGCTCAGACAATTCAATTGAATTTACGTAAACACCAGTTTATCCCATAGAGCAACCACCCCCCCCCCCCCCCCCCACCTCCGAAGCACATTAGCAGCTGAGACATGACAACCATGATTTCTGCTCAAGATTCGTTCTTGCTGCATTTACATAATTTACATCTATTTTCTCAAAGGATTCAAACATGGACAAAGATATACGTAACAAAGGATCATGGCTAGTTGCTTTATTTGTAGGTGAACGTAGCAACAGATTGTATTGATGATAGAAATCCAATTAAAGCTTCTTCTTTGAGTTGAAACTTTTCAAAGATTTGGATAATATAAAATACTAATTGGAGTCCTCGACTAATTGACCCTTATTGATTGTTGTGTTTATCTACGTACAGACATGTGAAAGAGGCTTTTGGTGAAGAGAAATATGTTTGGGTTGCTGATTTCTCTAAAAAGTTAAACACAGCCCAGTGGACACGCTTGAACGATGGAAAGGCAATTCTTGAAAACGTCATTTTGCAAAGCCAAAAGCCTGGTTTCTACAAGCAAAATAAAAAGGTGATATTTGTTGTTGTAGTTATGTATTATTTGCTTATTTTAATAGTATTGTTCACTTAACATTATACTGTATAATTGTCAAACCACATTTCCATCGCTTGCCACCCATCTATGCGCTAGGTGCAGTCATTCACAACGATTTAAATGTGTCACATGAAATCACATACAGCTAACGTTGTATTTTAGTGCGCAAAGTTAATAATTGGTTATTATTTCTAGCTTGATTTTTAATACTTATGTTACATCTTCTCTACAGATATTTTGCAAAGAGGCGAAAAGGAAGTATAAAAAGAGAGCTCGACCATCAAATATCAAGAGGGGCGGTAAGGCGCATCATTGCATCCTGTTTCAAAAAACTTTTGAGTGTTCTTCCAATGTCTTGTGTAAAAAGTGTGGCTAATCAATGTTTGTCTCTTATCAACATTAAATTCATCAACATTATTTCTTTTCATAGCTAAAAGAGCACGTACTGGTACCTCAAAATTAAATTCATTAAAAAAACCAATTACAAATCTGATATTATATATCTTTGTTACATATACCTGCATTTTACACATAGGTTGAAGAAGAACGAAAGGAAGAATATGTCTATAAGAGACGGACTAGCAGTGCAAAGTCTTCTGAAATCAAATCGTTTGGTGAGCAAACATTTTTTTCTTTCTGTATATGATTTCAATACTGAAATTTTCTTTTGTTGTACAGAATATGATTCTTTGTTATCTTACATGATCAATGCTCCTAGTAATTTTTGCTATCATTGTCAACTTGGTTGGTTAGTTAAACTGAATAAGTTCTGAAAGTTAGTGAGGTTTTGAAGCTTTGGCTACTTTCTAAAGTTTTCGAAATTTGTCTTTTTTAATCATCCTTAGAAAGTATCAAATATTGAAGCCACAGCTTTTTATTTTGCATACTGAGCAAACTGTTTTTGTATTTCTGCAGGATGCTTGATTGCCAAAGGAACAGCAACCACCAATTCCGTACGAACCTGGTTATGCCACAGTTTTAAAGGGTTAGGTTCAACTGAACAGCGCAAAGAAGAAGCAAGAATCAGTTCTTGCTATGATTCAAACATATATAATGCACCTTGCAAATTTCATTAAGCCTTACATAATTCTTATCTGTATAAAAAGCAACTTCACATTATGGTAAATTTGATTATGATGATGTATACCTAAATATAATCATTATTAGTAGTTTATAATTTCAATTTTAGATTCTTTGCAGGTTGAACTCCCAGATTTTCAAGCTCTAGTTTCGAATTCTTATTCCAACTACTCAGGCGCAAAAAATTGTTAAAGCCTCAGAAAGTCTTTTCTACACGTGACTTTTGGCATCGTTATCTATCTTCATGCTTTGAACTTTTGGAACTTGGTTATAAACAGTTGTTACACGAACAGTTTTTACATGATGCAAAGGAGGAGGAAGAGTTAAAAGAGCAGCAACCCATGCATTGATATCGAACATTTGAGGAAAGCTTTATTTGAGAACTGTACCCTTGATAAGAATAAGAAACCATCTCAGTTTAAATGGGTGCGTATATTGACCATGTGTTTTGGTGGGTCAAAATTTAAACAAATGCACAAAATGTCAACCGTAAAATATCTATATTATACGAATAAAGCCGTGGTAGATGATATAGTGTTGACCTTGTCAACGGGAATAAATGAAGCTAGCATAGCTTCTGAGCCCCAGAATACACCTACCTTAAGGAGTTCCTACACTCATGTGCGGGCGTCAGAACGCGTTGTCCCAGGGAAACAAACAGAATTAAATTTTAGAGGATCCGACACAGAACATTATCCTGACAGTGAGCTAGGTAAGGGATCCCCAAAAGAGAGTAATACCGAGATTTTCTATCATGAAGAAGAAGCATTAGTTTCTTCTGAATTAGATGTTTCACCGCAGTTTACACAGAAAAAACTGCACAATTCCACAAGTTAAGTGATAGCTCTTCTGCGAAACCAAATTCAATTAATGAAAGCAGTTTTGAATCACCCCAAGACAAGTTATCTCAAGACAGTGGTAAAGTGTCTAGAAACCACACTTTTGAATCCATTGACAATTGAAAACATGATGAAAAAATGAAAACATGAAAACATTGAATCCATTGACAATTGAAATCAGTATCATTCTTGGAGAGGCTGTGTCTGTCTCTGCATGCAGAGTTTTAAAAGCCACATACGACAGTGACAATGAAACACAAATAAACAGCCTTGAACGTCAAACAACTAAATAATTTCAACCTGAACAACACTGTGGTAGCCGATTGTTCGTCTGACAGCAATCAGCCTTCTGATGATAATCCTTCTGATGATAATCCTTATTCTAAGAACCTAACAAAAGCTTTATCGCGCTCCAAATATGGTTTGAAGGACAAAAAAGCTTCTTTTAAACACAAAAATGTAACCGTTCCTCTACAAAATAATTGGCAGTCAGCTTTTTTTGAAAAATCGATCAAACAAAGCATCGAAAATTGCTTGAGGCTTTCAGCAGAGGCAAAGGACTTACTGCGAGCTGTCATTTCAAAAGCTAACAAATTTTGTGTTTTAAAATTAGGATACCAACATGTTCAAAATCTTGGCTCACGAAAGCACTTGTCTAATTTTTTAACGGGCAAAGCACAATGTTGCATGAAAGCATGCAACTTTCAAAATAACATAGAATATATCTAGTTTAACCTGAAGAAGCATACACCTGAAGCTTAGTGGACAGGTATATCATAGTAAGACTTCAATGACAGCCACTTGTATTACTAGTCAAAGGAGAGAGCAATGAAGTACTTTGTTTAAAAATCAAGGAAAACTTTGCCTTCCGACAAGCATAGCAAAGATTTAGAAAATATGGATCTCGATGCTTTTGCTGCAGGCAACACGACAGAGGCAAGTAAAAGCCACATTGCATATCAACAGCTAGCGGCTAAGGATAGGAAAGAAGCTGAATCAATCCCAATTATAGCCAATGATATTGAGACACTTCAGAAAGAACTAAAGCTTTCAGACGAGCAATAAGCAATAGAGCGGGAAGTAACCTTTGGAAACCATTTTGGGTATATACAAAGACCTACTATAACCCAAGAAGAAATAAGTGTAGTATTGGTCGACCAAGCAATGACTATGCTCTATCATGAACACCTAAGCAGTCATCCACTCTGTATTGACGCTACCGGATCGCTGGTACATGATATTAAAGGATTTAAAAAAATACTTTATTACACGGCAGTAGTGCAACATCCCTACAATAACTGTCCTCAACTGCCAATTGCAGAATATGTAACAACCAACCAGGATCAGTTTTCGATAAGAGATTTCTTAAATGCTCTTTGTGAAATGGAAAGCCTTGAATATGGTCACAAGAAGTCCAAGGAACCTTCTCTTATTCTTTTAGATTATAGCATTGCCATAATCAACGCATGCCTTGCAAAAATTTGTCACCAGGCAATGACAGAATACCTAGACTGTACATTAAGACTAATAGACAGCACAGCTACTCCAAATGATGTCAATAAGACAATTTTGCACGTTTGTTCATTTCATATGATGCACTGAAATAGAATATATGCATTGAAAAGCAGTGGTACTGGAGATGATGTTAAGAGTCGGGTTCACTTCCCTATACATAGGATTCTTTGGCCAGCTCATTAATTGCACTTCTCTTGCAGATGCAACATCCCTTGTCAGGAATGGTTTTGTTGTTCTGAAATCTAAGTATGTCAGTAAGGAAATAAAGAGGCGCTGCAGCGTTTAGAGCAGAGCATAAATACATTTGATCAAATTATTGAAGACAAAGTTAACCTAGATAGCGAAGAGAAGTTTGAAGAATATAAGGTCAATGGTGTAGACCAGGTAGATTTTGATAACAATTAACAGACATCCCAGCCTTACAGATACTGGAAGAAGGTTACTAAGAGCACTTTAAAAAGTAGTAATAAAGTTCTTTTGGAAGAAAAACGGTATTACATGCCAATATACTGTAACTGGGTTGATAGTAAGCTTCCCCAGAAAGCTCTCTGGAGTAATTTATGCTTAGGAGACCTAACGCGTTTCAATCCAGAATACAAAAGGAAACTCCCTACAGTAACTACAAACTCTGTAGCTGAGCAAGAAACACAGAAACTGTGCGCTTGATAAGAATAAGAAACCATCTCAGTTTAAATGGGTGCGTATATTGACCATGTGTTTTGGTGGGTTAAAATTTAAACAAATGCACAAAATGTCAACCGTAAAATATCTATATTATACGAATAAGGCCGTGGTAGATGATATAATGTTGGCCTTGTCAACGGGAATAAATGAAGCTAGCATAGCTTCTGAGTCCCAGAATACACCTACCTTAAGGAGTTCCTACACTCATGTGCGGGCATCAGAACGCGTTGTCCCAGGGAAACAAACAGAATTAGATTCTAGAGGATCCAACACAGAACATTATCCTGACAGTGAGCTAGGTAAGGGATCCCCAATCGAGAGTAATACCGAGACTCTCTATCATGAAGAAGATGCATTAGTTTCTTCTGAATCAGATGTTTCACCGCACTTTATACAAAAAAAAACTGCACAATTCCACAAGTTAAGTGATAGCTGTTCTGCGTAACCAAATTCAATTAATGAAAGCAGTTTTGAATCACCCCAAGACAAGTTATCTCAAGACAGTGGTAAAGTGTCTAGAAAACGCACTTTTGAATCCATTGACAATTGAAAAAATGGTAAAATCGGTATCATTCTTGGATTTACGGTCTGTCTCTGCACGCAGGGTTTTAAAAGCCACATACGACAGTGACGATGAAACACAAATAAACAGCCTTGAACGTCAAACAATTAAATAATTTCAACCTGAACAACACTGTGGTAGCTGATTGTTCGTCTGACAGCAATCAGCCTTCTGATGATAATCCTTCTGATGATAATCCTTATTCTAAGAACCTAACAAAAGCTTTATCGCACTCCAAATATGGTTTGTAGGACAAAAAAGCTTTTTTTAAACACAAAAATGTAACTGTTCCTCTACAAAATAATTGGCAGTCAGCTTTTTTTGAAAAATCGATCAAACAAAGCATCAAAAATTGCTTGAGGCTTTTAGCAGAGGCAAAGGATTTACTGCGAGCTGTCATTTCAAAAGCTAACCAATTTTGTGTTTTAAAATAAGGATACCAACATGTTCAAAATCTTGGCTCACGAAAGCACTTGTCTAATTTTTTAACGGGCAAAGCACAATTTTGCATGAAAGCATGCAACTTTCAAAATAACATAAAATATATCTACTTTAACCTCAAGAAGCATACACCTGAGCTTAGTGGACAGGTATATTATAGTAAGACTTCAATGGCAGCCACTCGTATTACTAGTCAAAGGAGAGAGCATTCAAGTACTTTGTTTAAAACATCAAGGAAACTTTTGCCTTCTGAAAAGCGTAGCAAAGATTTAGAAAATATGAATCTCGATGCTTTTGCTGCAGGCAACACGACAGAGGCAAGTAAAAGCCACATTGCATATCAACAGCTAGCGGCTAAGGCTAGGAAAGAAGCTGATTCAATCCCAATTATAGGCAATGATATTGGGAAACTTCAGAAAGAACTAAAGCTTTCAGATCAATGATATATAAGCATCGAAGTCGCTAGATGTCGAACTCTATTGTTTTCGAGTGAGGCAAAATCACTCATGCGGTAAAAGGGCAAAAAGTAGCTTCAGCGTAAGAGCTCAGTACAAGAATTTTCAAAGCAGGCAAACGAAAACCAAAATTTAAGAAAATTGATTTATTTTCGGAAGGTAACTTATATTTTGTCAGCTTACTGTATGCATTTCGAAGGTTTTAAGCCATAAAACGTGTTTGTAAACAGGCGTGAACATTTTTAAATATTTTTTTCATCATGGGGTTTGTAAGGGCACTCTGGCCTAGGCAATATTTATATTTTCAGGAAGATCGTTTTCGGGCCTGTTCGCGAAAACGTAGCGCACATGAACATATCTTTTGTTTATTTTTTATCCTAACATACAGGCACTATAGTTAAAGGGGATTGGAGAAGCTTAGCAATTTAAAAAAATTGGCAATCTTCAATTCTGGTTCAGCCCCCTTTCTACTACGTTTCTCTCTGAGCTGCTCATGAACATTAGTGGGAGGAATTAACAAGAAAATTTTACATGGAGGGATTGCAGAGCTAGGAACGGTAGCAAAAATTTTCAAAACTTACTGTTAATCAGGCAAAAAACGCAAAAATTTGTTGAAACTCAATAGACCAGCATCCCCAATATTTTTTGCTGTTCAGTATGCTTACAAATGTTTTGGGATAAACCTATTGCTGTCGACACAATACCTTTACCCCTGGGGGTATTCAAGTGTGGGTTATTCGAGGGAGGGGGGTTATTCGAGGGGGGCTTATTTAAAGTGGGGGCAAATTTGAATTGGAGGAACTTATTTGAAGTGGGGGCATATTCGAGGACTTGCGTTATGCCCATATACAACTACTCAAAATTCCTTCCACACAATACATTGGTTTTATATTAAAAAACCGGTATTGCATACCAAGGAAAAAACATATCCTTGGAAATTTTACAAATGCAAGTGTATGAAACTTCTTGTCACAGATCCAAAAACATGTTTATATAAGGGTCATTTCTTCTAACTTTATTTTAGAAAATGGTTCAATCTTGCTCAGCTTACGGTTGTACAAAGCGTGCTTCTAAAGATTCACAGGTCTCTTTCCATCGATTTCCACTTAATGACAAAGACCTTTGCAGAAAATGGGTTTCTGCAATGAGACGTGTTGACTTCCAGCCCACCTCAAGCAGCACTCTATGCAGCGCACACTTTCTTCCAAAAGATTTGAATCACTTTCTTCCAGCAAAGAAGCAAAAACTTAAGGAAACTGCAGTGCCATCTCTATTTTCTTTTCCAAAATACTTAAATAAATTGAAGCATAAAAGAGTACCTCTGAAACGCAAAGCTGACATAAATGAAGAGCTAACAACCCTGCCAAAAGAAAACAAGATTTGATTCTCTCAAGGAAGTTTCCCCAAGAAAGAAAAAATTGTTGAGAAGGATCAAAACTTTGAAACAAAAAGTCAGGCGCAAGGTGTCAAAAATAAATTCCTTGAAAGCTGCTCTTGATCATCTTGAAAAAGAAAAGCTACTGGCTTCTGATGCTGCTAATATTATCAGGCAAAATTTTTCTGGATTGAAAAGTGAATTATTTCAGTCAGAGCTAAGTAACCAGAACCGTGTCTCGAAAGGGCATCGCTATTTTGATGAAATAAAAAAGTTTGCTCTTACCCTTCACTTTTACTCTCCACGTGCCTATGACTATATGCGTAACCTGTTTTCGTTACCATGCCCAAGTTCATTGTCACATTGGACATCAAGTGTAAATTGTGAGCCAGGATTCTTCAAAGATGTCTTTGAATATTTGCAAGAAAAGGCCAAGGATGATGAGTCATATAGAGACTGTGCTTTGATATTTGATGCTATGTATATCAAATCTTGTGTTATTTATAACAAGAGTACTGGAAATTATGAAGGTTTTGCAGATTTTGGTCCAGATATCCTTGCTTTTGATACAGATGATGTTGCCAAAGAAGCTCTTGTATTCATGCTAGTTGGTTTGAAAGGCCATTGGAAATGTCCAATTGGATATGTTTTATATAATGGAATCAATGCAACAAATTTAAGTTCTCTGGTTAATAAAGCATTGGAGTTTTTGTCTTTGTATTGCCTCAACATTCATACAGTCACATGTGATGGCACTGCCACAAACTTTGATGCCATGAGTAATTTAGATTGCACATTGATGCACAAAGTTGGATGATATGGATGGATCCTTTTCTTGTGATTTCTTTGACCATAAATTGTTTTTTGTTGCTGATGCGTGTCATACGCTGAAGCTTGCACACAATGTCCTGGCAGATGTTTAAGTTTTTGTTGATAATGAGGGAAGGCAGATTAAGTGGGACTATATTAAATCATTGCACAAAATACAAGAAGAAGAAGGCCTCAAGTTTGGTAATAAACTTGCAAAATTTCAAAGGGTTACCTAACCCTAACCCTAACCCTAACCCTAACCCTAACCCTAACCCTAACCCTAACCCTAACACATAGAATTTCAAAGGCATAAAATGAATGTTAAAGTTGCTGCCTAGACATTAAGTTCCTCTGTTGCAGATGCTTTAGAATACCTGATGTTGGCTGGCCATCCTCATTTTGCAAATGCAGATGGTACAATAAATTTCATAAGAACACTGGACAGGCTTTTTGATCTTATGAACTCCAGAAGTCTCTTTGGGAAAGGCTACAAAAAACTCCTCTTTCTCCATGACATGAAAATGTGGCAAAAAGTTATTGAAAAGTCGATAAATAATCTTCTACAACTTAAAGTTTCAACTGGTCAACGTCTTTTAACACACAGGAAAAAGGTATTTGTCCTTGGAATGATTGTAACTGCAAAAAGCATTTGCCAATTATCTGAACTTCTTCTCACAAGATCTGAAAATCCATTCAAGTACATTTTAACATACAAGCTGTCCCAAGATCATCTTGAACTTCTGTTTGCATGCATTCGTTGAAAAAATGGATTTAATAACAACCCAGATATTGTACAATTTAAGTCAAGCCTTAGAAAAATTTTACTGAGAAATTCCATCATTGGTTCAAATATCATCATAATCAAATTTACCATAATGTGAGGTTGCCTTTTATACATATAAGTATTTATACAGATAATTTTATACAGATTATGTAAGGTATAATGAAATTTGCAAGGTGCATTATATATGTTTGAATCATGCCAACTGTCTTGCGTTTGAAAAATGTTCTCATTAAAGTGGAATAAGAGAAGTTCACCCCTAAATGAAAGAGCAGAGCTAACAGATGACGATAAGCACCATGCTAATGATCTCTGTCAGAAGCTAGATTCCTGTCACATGTCTGACTATAAAGATGCCATTCTTGCATACATCGCTGGGTTTATAGTGAAAAAAAAATTGAACAAAATCAGCTGCCCTGAATGTGCAAGAGCTCTCTATTTCGATCTGAATGGAAATGATCACAGCTATTCACATTTCTCTGGACTGTTCTTCCTTTTGTTGATAAACGTCCAGAATCGTGGTGGCCTCATCTTTCCATCCAAGGGTGTCCATGACATCATTTGTGTTGCAGAAAAGGCTTTTAGAGTGGCAGTAAGTGGCACAGATTCTAAAAAGGAACAAATTACTTCAAGAAAAAATATAAATAAAATTTTAATAAATATCGTCAATCAACATCTGGCTGGGAACGATCTGTTCCCTTTGCTGAATGAGGACAATATGGAACATGGATTGAATTCAGAAGAAGACCTCCATCCATCCCAAATAAAAAAAAGATAATAGAAAAATATCTAACCATGAGGCTGCTCACATATGGAAAACATTATAGCAAGAATGTCATCCATTAAGACAAGATAGGTGTCAGGCAAAAGTCTACCAAATCTGTTCTTTTTCAAGGAATATAAATGTATACTTTCCCAAATATACATTTACAATGAAAATCTCTTAGAGAAACTCTGCAAAATCTATGTGCAAGGATAAGCTTAACAAGATTGGAATGTTTTTGCAAAAGGATACAGACAAATTTTCAGTCAATTGTAAATATTTCTAAATGATTCATTAAGTTGTTTTAATCATGCAAAATATGTGAGTTAAAACTGGATTCCAATCTGCGACTTTCGAGCAAGCGCTTTAATTTATATGGTTTCACTTTACCACTACATCTATTTATGAAGTTGTCAAAATGATGTCCCACAAACTTAGAAAATACAAAAAACAACTAATATTAAATGATATGTGCGATTTTTTTGCAGATGAACCCGAAATCAATATTCCTTAAAAGGTAAACTTTGCCTAGGCCATATTAATAGTATGAGCACCGCAGCAAAAAAATACTTTAAAAATCATAAAACCCCATTTAACAACACAATTTATGGCTTAAAACTTTTGAAATTAATACGACAAGCTAGCAAAATATAACTTACCTTTCAAAACTATGCTGATTTTCGATAATCTTGGTTTTTCTTCGTCTAACTGGCAATTTCCCATACTGAGCCCTTTTGCAGAATCGTCTTTTTGCCTTTTTACTGCTTGAGTGATTTTGCCTCACCAGCTCAATGGGCAATTATGCCCAGTTAGACATCTAGCGCCTTCGGCACTTCTATATCATTGTTTCAGACGAGCAACAAGCAATAGAGCAGAAAACAACCTTTAGAAACCATTTTGGGTATATACAAAGACCTACTATAACCCAAGAATAAATAAATGTAGTATTGGTCGACCAAGCAATGGCTATGCTGTATCATGAACACGTAAGCAGCCATCCACTTTGTATCGACGCTACCGGATTGCTGGTACGTGATATTAAAGGATTTAAAATAAAACTTTATTATACGGCAGTAGTGCAACATCCCTACAATAACTGTCCTCAACTGCCAATTGCAGAATATGCAACAACCAACCAGGATCAGTTTTCGATAAGAGAATTCTTAAATGCTCTTTGTGAAATGGAAAGCCTTAAATGTGGTAACAAGAACTCTAAGGAACGTTCTCTTATTCTTTTAGATTATAGCATTGCCATAATCAACGCATGTCTTGCAAAAATTTGTCACCAGGCAATGACAGAATACCTAGACTGTACCTTTAGACTAATAGACGGCCAAGCTACTCCAAATGATGTCAATAAGACAATTTTACACGTTTTGTTCATTTCATATGATGCGCTGAAATAGAATATATGCATTGAAAAGCAGCGGTACTGGAGATGATGTTAAGAGTCCGGTTCACTTCCCTATGGGATTCTTTGGCCAGCTCATTAATTGCACTTCTCTTGCAGATGCAACAGCCATTGTCAGGGATGGTTTTGTTGTTCTGAAATCTAAGTATGCCAGTAAGGAAATAAAGAGGCGCTGCAGCTTTTAGAGCAGAGCATAAATACACTTGATCAAATTATTGAAGACAAAGTTAACCTAGATAGCGAAGAGAAGTTTGAAGAATATAAGGTCAATGGTGTAGACCAGGTAGAATTTGATAACAATTAACAGACATCCCAGCCTTACAGATACTGGAAGAAGGTTACTGAGAGCACTTCAAAAAGTAGTAATAAAGTTTCTTTGGAAGAAAACCGGTATTACATGCCAATATACTTCGTTTCAATCCAGAATACAAAAGGAAACTCCCTACAGTAATTACAAACTCTGTAGCTAAACAATTTTTTTCTCTCAAGAAGAGAAATACCTTAGACAGTTTCTGGTTAACTTTATACGCACATCATGGCATGAAAACCAAGGGCTCTAGAAACAGTTTATTGCAGGCTTAAAAGCACATATTTCTTAAAATAAGGATTATTAATTATTGAAAAAATTGTTGAAAAAAATCAATAAACTTCTTCCAGTGTCTGACGAAAACAGTGCAGGAGAAATAGAATTGTTGGAGGACGGTGAAGGATTTATCTACGATAAAGGAAGAATAGAATAAAGATAGACCAATTATATGGAAGAAAAGAGCCGAAAAGGTCTATTGCTTCCAGGAACCACTCGAAAAAAATTGCGATTCAGTGCTATTGAACATGAAAAAAGGCTGAACAATTCCACAACAGGCGTAAGACAAAAAGAAGAATCTGAGAAAATTTTGAACAAAAAGTTATAAACCGTTATTGAAAAATAAGAGCACTCAAAGCAATGAAGGCTATCCGTTTTACAAACGAATCGCTTTCAAATCTCTTTTCCATAAGGACAAGAAAAGAATGTTTAATTTACGAAAAAAGATTGTTAATGGGTGCAATTCTTTATCACCAGACGACAGGAAAAAGTATAATGAATCTGCTAGAGGCAAAAGGAACCAATGCATTGTGCGTAGGCAGGAGGAAGTAGACATTGTTACTCTCTGAGGGAATATGTATACCAAGAAATTTGGACAATTATGAGAATTTGACAAACAAATTTCCAGAAAGATTGACAGCTGCTATTAACTGTGAGTTAACGGTATAAGATTTGTTGACTTGTTGATTTGTTGTGATGATGAGCATTTAACTAGGTGACCATTGCCACATGAAAAAACAACTTCCAAAACAGCTCCACAGAATGACTCTTTCTTAATCATCTTCCTTTCTACTCCACAACTTTCATCATGCCATAGCTCTTTAGCAAAAAAAGGTGTACAAATAAATTTATCTTCTTGCACATTCGTTAACTCTGCTTGGATATCGTTATCCTTTAAAAAGTCTAAATAATAACATGGTTCGAGCTGAACCATATTATTTTTTCCATATCCTTGGATAATGGACTGTTTGTCAAGTGAATTGCTACATCTGATATTATTATTTTTTCTTCTGTGGCAAAACTGCAGATGTTGATACATTTAATGACTCACTGTCAGATGTGTCTTGGATGTCTTCATCACCTGTATCTTTTTCATGCAATAAGAGATAATCATCTCCCATTTTCATTTTTGTGATTTCAAGTCCTTCAATATCATCTTCACTCTCCATGTCACTACTATACCAGTCGCTCAAATGCTCTGTCATTGTACCCTCTATTGAATTTTCTTTTTCTGCTTCCCTACCTTCATCTCCACACAAAGGCTCTATTCCACTTAGTTCTCCTTTTTCTGTCTCCAAATCTATGATCTCATTTCTGCCTTCCAAAGATGTTGAAGGTCTATAAGCAAAAATATTCAATCAGGAACAACCAAATGTATACAATTACAAACATAGCCAACCCTTTCAATAAAAATCTTATTGGCAATATATGATAAGTCAACTATTTCATGATGCTTTGATCCTTGCCGCTCTTGAATGCACGGTTCCCCGATCTCTTGTACATTGCTACCTTATCCTGCAGTCTGGCCTTCTAAATATATATGACACTATAGATGCCTGCTACTAAAATTAAGTGAAAATAACATGCTACCCTTGTTCTACTTGACTGTCTTCCATTGTTCCTTTTCGCATTGTCCTGTCCTGAATCTTAAAAAAATGGTTGCACCAGTGCATGCCTTTGTGCAAATGGTGTTGATGCATCAGGTATCTCATAATGTTTTTTTCTGTTAGAGTCTCTGCAGAAATTAAAAGACAATTATCTTGGGGTAGCTTCAAACAATAGAGTGTTTATGTTTCTGGACGCGCCACATGAAGATGTGCCTAAAGGGTCTCGAAACTAGCGCGGTCGCTACATCCCCCTTGGCAGCAAGAGCGTCTTCATCATCAACTGAACGCTGAACGTGAAAATAGCATAATCGACGTCGAGTTCTATCAAAGAGAACTTTGTGGTAAGAGCCCATTTAATTCTATTCCAAAGACTAAAATATGCTCAAGGATTCTCAATTGATTTTCGATCTTTTGTTCTGATAGGTTTTCTCTTGAATTATCATTCATTTTGTTTTATTTACAAAATAGCCTGCGAGCAAGTGAATGCTGAGAAACAACATCAGACGCTTGTAGCCCTAAAACATTTAATATCATAAGTAGATTTGCACACACAATGTAATATTTTGTTTTAGTTCAAGAACAGGTATTTTATGCTAATACCATTGAAGCGCAGGTAGAAACACAGCCATTTTTGTAGCACATGGAAAATCCGCCTGTGAGATCTCAAATAGAATTTATGTTGGAAAATATTATTGTTGATCCTTGTGTGAATTCTCATAAACTATTTGACAAATTACTCATCACTAATTTGAGCTTGCCAAAGTGTTTTCATTTAGCATTTCTTATTATAGGCAATGAAAAGTGCAGGCTACAACCATGCAGCAACATTAAGCTATCAAATTAACATCTGAAAATCCTGTGCAAATCAAGCACTATTTAGTTTATGTAAAATAATTGAATGCATGGATGGAGATCTTTTGAATATTTTGATATAGCCCTGCAGCAATATATACTGCATTTAAGATATGTCTCGGAAGTAAATTTATTTCGTTAAACTATCCACAGAAAAGTTGAAAATTTCATAGTGGCTTTCTTCATGCCTCATCAGTGTGTTTACACAAGCACTGATTGCTTTGACTTGAAAAATTATTTACTGTACAGGCAAAAAATGATTTGGACTAAGGAGCGCAACATAATGTTGTGTAGAGAAGTGTTGGTGGTGGAACCATACAAATTTAAGTTGGGTTCTCGTGAGCGTGGTCATTGTTGGGACACAGTGGCTAAAAATTTAAATGGTCTCGCCCAACCATCCTTTATGGTGGATAAGAGACCACTTTCTCAAACTAATTAGAGACTTTGAGAGGAAGATGACAAAGGAGCAAAGGGCTAGTGGCATTGCTACATAAATTTCTGAATTAGATGAGGCTGTAGAGACAATAATTGGGAGGATGGAGGGAGCAGAAGAGGACATTGTCCAGACTGATAAGAAAAGAAGTAAGGAAGTTAAGAGAGAGAGAGAAGCTGCAGAGAATATCAGGAAAGGAGCAATGAAGACTGTCGGAGAAAGCAGAGAAAGGGATGTATCTGAAGGTGGTATTAAGAAAAAAACAAAGGAAAGTAAACTAGAATGGAAAGCAATGGGTTATTTGAAAGGAAAGCATGATGAGGAGGTTGATAAACAGAAACTGGAGTTAGAGCTTAAAGAGAGGGAATTGCGTTTTAGGGAAACAGCCCATCAACAAAATTATGAATTAAAAAAGCGAGAATTTGAACTTAAAGAAAGGGAAGGAGAAGACAGGAGAAAAGAGATGGAGAGCATTGTAGAGCGTGAAACAAAATTGATGAGTTTGCTTCAGCAGCAGCAATTACTTTTCAATCAAATTTTTCAGGAAAATCTGCGTATACTTGATTTGCTGAAAAAATTGAGTGAAAAGTAGGAACAAATCAATTTTAGGTTGTCATTACTTAAAGAAAATCAACTTCTGAAGAGTTAACAAAATTATTTGCACACTTGCAACCTTTTATAATGGGATTTTCAAACTCCCTTTTGTAGTCGGTCTTTCCTGGTAGCTGTAAAAAAATTCCAGTTTTCATAAAGAATCTGGTAAACTTCTGAACACTGTTATTTCAAACTCTCAATCTTGGTAAAATTTTGTCAATAATAGTGTAGTTTAGATTTTCAATTCTTTTCAAAACTTTTTCTTTGACACAGCTTTTTGCCATTTGTAACAAGAATCAAGTAAGAGGAAAAACTCATAAATGTCATGTTTCCGTAAAGAAGCATTTTTTCAATTGTTAAACTCTTGTGGTGTACCAATTCCAAATATGGTCCTTGAGTAAAAACATTGGAAAACATTACTTTTTGAACTTAATGATTTTCCTTTTGCTTTTGTTTCATGTAAATATTTTTAATTTATATCTAAATTCTATTAGATATAGTAGTAGAAACTTAATTTGAAAAATCAACCTTACCTGAAATATTCATCAATATTAGGAGGATTCACATTGAAGAATGCTGATGTTGTGGAGCCATATAAACAAGTAAGGGCATTTCTTAAAAGAGCACAAACGATGTAGATTTACCCAACAGCACTCATCCCAGTTTTAAGGTTTTTCTTAAAATCTATAAACTTAAAATAGTGTGCAATTTCCCCAAAAACCCATTCAACAGCAACCCAAACCCTACTCATTGAGGTATTAAAGGCTTGTTCATGTTCTGTTAAAGGTCCTCTTCTTATGATAGGGCATTGCAGGTGAACCCTGTTTGGGTAGGCAGGGTCACCATAGATGCAAAGGGGCTGCCCATCTTCAGAGTAAGAGTGCTGTTCAAGTTGGCAACCCTGACATAGCAAGCATACCAGTGTCATTCCTGCATCCTTCAACAGGTCCAAAAAGATTTGCAACAAGGCCATTCAGAGCCACAATTGATTGAAACTTCAATGCATGGACTATTTTGTGCCCATTGTAAACGGTCCTTTGATTTCCAGTTGATCAACATATTGGCCTGACAGTGCCGTCTACAAAACCCCAGCAATTTTCCAGGGCTGCTCCCTTTGCATGGATGGCATCTGCATACAATTTAAGATTTGCTGGGTATAGGTAAGGTTGATTGATGTCCCTTAGAAGATGTGCGAAGTTGTTGTAAATAGTGTTCACAACAGTGTTAAACATTGTGCACAGCTGCGGGACGGGCCTGCCAAATTTCGGAATCATATCACAGTATCTGCACGGATATGTGAGTCTTTTCAGACAGATGCATAGAGCCTCAACTGCATCCACCTTCCAGCCATTGTCTAGCGTATAAATCTCAAGTAAAGACAACTGCTGTGATAATATTACTGCTTATTAATGGAATGCTTATTAATTTTCAAAAGTTTTTCCTACCCGCAGGCCTTATTTAGACATGCTCCAGGCCAGGCATTTTTCAATTTTGACAAAACAGTGTCCAAGGCTCCAAAATTTGTTTTACGTGTTTACATTTGTTCCTTGAGGAGTTCTAAAATGCCCTTGTCTGCTTATTTAACGCGAAACCTGTTTTTACACATTCCCCACCCCCTCTTATCTATTAAGGCCCCCACTTTTTAATTTTTAAACAAATTTCCCATCCCCCACACTCTTAAGACCCCAATGTATTAAGCACATGAGTGTACCTTTTGATACAACCTTCATAATTATTCAAATTACCCAACAAATAATGTTCCCAAACAATGACTGTATCATCTCAAATTTGAGAAGTTTACATCAAATTCTACTGGCCCCTGGAAAATATTGAAAATTGTCCTTGACCAAGCCTATTTGCCTGCAAAAGTTAAACTATTACCTACTAATAGTTGTTGCTATTTATTCAGTTGTATTATGTCTCTAATTAAGGCATCAAATAACAATCCCTTTTAAACCTTTTATAAGGTAAATTTTGAATATGGCACTCAAAGCTTCTTTTGAAAACACAAACTTCAGTGAAAAAGGTCAATCATTAAAGGTATACAAAATGCTACTTGATATACATATAAAGCCAAAATACACAGGGAAAAACTTAATTTGTTTCCGTTTTAGTCACATGGCACTCTTGACAAGCTTTTCTGCTTCATTTCTGTTCACAATGATCTTTTTTGATAACATTTTACGTTTCTTATGTTTCTCTTTTATTTCTGTGGCATAAGAATGTGATCTAACTCTTAAATATAAATGGATTAGACTTTCAAAAGTATTTGTTGCTACTTCTTTGTGAACATTAAAGTCTACTCCGGCAATGTTACATGAAATTTGTGCCTTCAAAGTGGTATCTTGTAAACAAATTTGAACGAATTTATTTGCATTTATACTTTTGCAAGTACCATGTATTTCCTTGCGAAAATAAATTTCTGCCTGTCAAAAAACATTGAAAGCATTTTGGTTAAACTTCCAGAACTGTCTTTCATATCGATTAATGTTTGTGCTTCATCTGTTTTTGCACTTTTCAAAATGGATAATGTTTGCATTCCAATCTCCGTTGTTGCATTTGAGCTGCTTCTAACCTTAAAATATATTTTTCTGAAGCAGTACCAAGACAAGTATTGCAATGCATTTATTTCCCTCTTCTTGAGAATTATCATATCAGTTCTTGATGCTTCTGCCAAGTTTTCTCCAACAATTGAGTTTCCAGACAGATGTTGCTAAACATATATTTGCTAATTCTGTCAGCTACAACTTTTTTTCATCAGTGTTTAGTCCTGTTAGAGACAAATTTTGACTTGGCAATAACAAGTTTTTTTTTATTAAAAAGGTATCTAGGCCAAGATGGCCTCTGACCTAATTACAACATAAAAATAACAATAAAAGTTAAAAGAATTACTGCTACTTAACAACATCGTCGTGACTGTTAATAACAATAATTCTATCCGTGTTTAGTCGTTTATATTTATTTTTTCCATCTATGGTCCAAATTGACTCAATTCCAAGTTCACTCTTACCCGAAATCAGATCCTTTAACACCTGTTGCATACCACTGGCGAGGTCTTCGGAAAGAGAAATACTTTTTGCCTTTTTCTTTTCCTTCAGGACTCGTACTTTAGTTTTGTGCGTTAAACATTTAACTAAAATAGCCCTTGGCTTACCATCAGACCTTCATCTTCCAACACGATGAACAATGTTGATTTCCTCTTTATCAACGTGTACTCCAATCTCATTCTCTAAGACACCAATCGTTTTTTCTCCCAGACTTTCATGCTCTTCTTCAGTTACAACGTGAACTCTTAATGAAGATTTTCTGCTGTATTGCTCCTGGCCTAACTGCTCAAATTGAATGTTTTTTATGCAATTAAATTGCCAGTCCATGGCATCCTTCAATCCATCAATATCGACAGAATTTTCCCCTTCTTTCTTCCGGATACCTGCCACTTTATCTTGAAGATTAACAAAGTCATATTCGATATTGTCGAGCCTTTTATTGATGGCTTCTTGATTTTGCAAGATTCTGGCCTGACCCTGCTGTAGCCTGAAAAACAATTTGTGTAAATCCTCATTGCTTGTTTTCCCGGATTTCTCTAGATCGATTTTAATCAATAACTTTTTGCTTTTAGCCAGATCCTTACAGTGCGTGGCCGTACTTCTTAGCCCCTAAGGGCGAACGTGAAACTCTTTGATAAAAGCCGCTCCCAAAAACACATCCACTTCAGACTGCGATCACTTCGGACAGTCATCAGAGTTTGTATCTTATGGAAGTTTGTATAGTAATTTTCAGCATTTCCTTTAAACTCTTGAAATATAGGGAGGAAGACCTTGTTGAGTTCAATGCATTTTTCTAAAGATATTTCAAAATCCTTATAACTGTGCCGAATGTCTTCTGGAAAACAATCATCCAATGAAAGTTTCTTGGCAGCTTTCCTGATGTAAGTTCGAATTTCCAATGGATGAATTCTAGGTTTCTCTGAGCATACGTCCACCTGTCCTGGTATGGGATTTCTTCCTCTAATGTGGCGCGCTAATCCTATTATTGTTTTGTATTTCTTTTCACACTTGAAACAGTCAAAGATTTCTGTCTCACATGCCTACAAATATAAAATGGTACAATAAACATTACTGTATAGAAAATTTATAAACTATATATTGTAATGTTATGTTACGTCAGGAAAATTCAAAGATAAGTAAATTATCTTCTGATAATCATCACACTGGGAAGGGTTGTAGGTCCAAGAAAAATATTCAGTTTGTAGACAAGAAAAGAACTTTGGGCTTTCTCAGAGTCGATGTGGGCCTGTTCCTCGGGCCATCACAGTCTGCAGTTAAGAAAAACATTGACAAACAAATGAGCTACCTCTATCTTAAGCTCTTCTATTTATTCATCAACTCCAGTACTTTCATCTAGAATGTCTTCATCACAGAAATTTGAAAAACATCAAGATTGACACAATTCAAAAAGTCGCTGTCATCCATCCCGTTAGCAAGTGCTTCGTCGATATGCACCCAGAGGTTGTTGTCGTTGTTCCCCCAACATTGAGGATGAGATAACAATACTTCAATTATTTGGTTCCAGACTATTGTTTTCTATGACTATGATTCACACAACTGACCGGCCGCCTCTCTATAGGGAAAGGCGTTATCGACGTACAAATTGGTTTAAGTTTGTTCTTTTTGTTTGCTTAACACAATTCTGTATGGACAGTACGATTAATTTGTTAGGTTTAGTCTTTCGTCGAGGTAGTTCACAATTCTTAGGCTCGTCTGTATGGTGATGGTGAGGCTGTGAGTCTTGAAAAGTTTTGTAATGTCCTTCCTGATTCTCTCTGCCTGTGGGCCAGAAGTGTTCTTACTGAGTCCGTCGTTACTGTATCTTTGTTGTCTTTTCCGTATTTTGCGCACAGCTTGCTGAGGATGAATAGTCCAACCAGTTCACAAATGTCCTCGCCATCAAAGCTTCCCATAGTAACATCAAACATATGGCTGTCTTTTTTCGTCCATGTATTTCCTTTGCTGAATAGGAGAGATTTGTGGGCATGCATTATGATGTTGGTATCCTTTTCTGTGATTTTGCAATGTTTCTTGGCGAAGGAGATTGAGTCTGTAAGGAGTTTTTCGGTTATTGAGGGGTAGAAGTTTTCAATGTCGAAGATAACAAATGTATGTTGATGCTTGTTTGGTATGCTGTTGAACCAGTTGATTACAGACCAAGTGTTTTCCATTGGTTTAGGGTAGTTTGGTTTCTGATAGTCGTATTGATTCAATCAAGGATCTGTTTGCTGATACGACCTATTTCACTTTTTGCGGGGTTGATTAGACTGCATGTGGGGTTGTTCTGGAAGTTTTTTTTATGGTCTTTTAGAGTTATGAAATCTAATGTATATATATTTATATATTAACATGTATTGTGGATTGGAAACAACTTGAGACTTCAGTTTGCTTTTTAGTTTTATTTCATACATATTGACACATATAATTTCTTTACAGCTATTCAAGGATAAAAGCCTTTTGGTTAATTATGAGTGTTAATTATTAAAGCTTTGTGTTTATGAAACTTCCACTTTCTTATACTTAGGTGTTCGTGAGTCTGTCTACCTAAATGCCTTCGAGAATTAGTTGTCATTTTGTCATTTCAAGATGTGATATTCATTGGTATGATTGCATTTGGACCATGATTTTATGCAGTTTTGAACATTGTAGTGATAAAGGTCATACATTCTCTACCATGGACTAATTTTACTCATGAAAATGACTTATTGTCAATTGGCCAGAAAATTAGATTTTATTTCAATTTTGAGTACTGTTTGGATACATATTCATACATAGAAAAGATAATTTGTCCACATTTATATCCTGATTCGTATTTTGATACATATTTTCGTGAATTTCATTATGAATTTTCAACTGAAGAGGACAAACTGAAAAATAACTTTCTTGGTGTTATTCTTTAATTTTTGACATTGAAATGATGTGGCAGACATTGATATTTTATCAACTATCAATATTTTAAGATTGTTAGATATTTCATTTTTTCTTAATGATTGTTAATAAAGGTTTTCTACAAAAAGTGTTTCAGGGGCAGGGACTGCAGTATTGTGATTCACTACAATTTTGTTTGTATGACTTTTGAACATTTATTTCTATAATATATGAAGATGAATTAAATGTGGAGTGGATGGAGAAAACATTAATTCAAGGAAACATTAATGGAAGGTCAAAGAAATGACAAGGTGCTCTTTGCTGACAATGTCCGTTTTCAGTTGGCAAAGAAGTTTCATGAGAAGTGCAGAGATGAAATCAATACATTGGTGTATCTTCTTCCTGCAAACCATACTGACAAAGTTCAGCCAATAGATGCTGCCATTGGTTACATTAATGAAAATCGAAAGGTGGCTGGAGATTGATGAAAATCTTGACATTTGGCTTGAGAAGAGTTTCATTGATTGAAAATCTTTGAGTTTCTCGTTCATCCACCTTGAAATTCCAACAGTGTCATTCTGTTCCAAAACATTCTTTTTAAATCCTGGAAATGCCTGATGATTTCTTCCAGTTATAAATTCAAAGATTTTTTTGTTATAAACTGCCTTGAAAGATCTTTTATATCACCTAATGTTATATCAGCTAATGTCTGGTTTTGAATGCCTACCAGATGGTTTCTTCACTGGTGCTGCCTTGTCAAAATTTATCTGATTGCAACTATCACTAGCCCTTTGTATACTTTTTGAAGAACTTTTGCCCTGAAAGTCCTTGCAGTCCATTTTGAAAGTTTTTACATTGTTCTCAACAGTTCTATGATTCTCTAGATTGCTATAAATTTTCCTTGCCTGTTGTTTGTTCTATTCCAAACTAGATCATAAGCAAGTTTAAGGGATAATAGATAGTGCACTTGTGCTAAAGAGAATAAACTGTAAAATGAAAATTTATGTCGAGCTTCTAGTTTAAAAAAGAGAAAGAGAACTTTGTATAAACGGATTATGTGAGGGCCATGACCATGTTTTCTTGCATCTACAAAGTCTTTTGCAAGTAGTCCCAGTGCCATACATTAAAGTCTGCCTGCACCCAAAAATTTTTATTTCATATATCGAAAGCATTGGTTTCAATTATCACAAAACTTCAGTCGGAAATTGAAAATTCAATTTCACCTTTCTAAAATTAAAGTTCAAAGTTGTGAAATTTGCGGAATTAACGTTCCAGTTGCTGCGCGAGCGCTTGTTGATCTGTGACGTCTACCCACTAACATGTTCCTTACAACAACAGTCTCCGCATGTAAACAAACAAACGTCCCATTCAAAAAAAATGTATGAAGAAAAAAATGCCAAAAAGGTGTGTTGCAGGGAATTATGGCAACTTTGCCAACACAAAAGAAGGAATTATCCTTCACGAATTCCTTTTTTTCGTCGACGAGAGGGGGGAGGCAAAGTGACGAAGAAAAAAATGGTTGGACTTCGTCAAAGCGAAGCCAGCAAAATGGGCACCAACAAAGGCTTCAAGATTGTGTTCTGCACATTTCACTCCTGATTCTTTCCAGAGGAGATACCACTTTTTGGAAGGCTTAGACGAAGCAGTTATTAAAAGGCTGAACAGAGACGAGCTAGGGGTTTGTGCGATCCCCAGCATCCATGCCGTGCCCAAAACTACAACCTCAGTCACTGGGCCCTCTTGTACAGCAAAAAAACGACAACAGCAAATGGTGAGATTCATTTATCAATTTACCAATTTATCAATTTATATTTGAAACTTATTTAGAAATTGTTTGTTTTTCATTGCAGACAGTGCGAAGTGCTTTACATGATGCAGTGACTGATGATGACGGGGACAGCAGTATGCAGCAAACGGAAGTGTCAGACAAAATCGAAGAAGATTACTATATGGTAGTTACATTTTTCTTTCAAATGGCTTTTTAAAACGTTGTCCAACTATTGGAAGCCATGACACAAAAACCATTGGGGAAAGCCCCCTCTTTTCCTGCTAAATCAATTATTCAAATCTGCCAAATTTTTGATATAACAAATTTGCAGATTACAACAAATGCATTAACTCAAAATCCACAGGTAGATAAATTAAATAATAATTCCTTCACTTTTGAGTCCAGAGATTTAGTGCTAGGTGGGTTCAGGGGGCTGAAATACAGGCGCGGACACTTGGTCAAATATTGGGGGAGGCAAGCCTATTGTTTGGATATGATGATGTCACATTTTCCCATTGTTTTAGAACAAAAGACCTTCGTTCTCCAAAGTATTTGGGGTGACTGCCCCCCCTCCCCTCATCATTAAAATTGAAAGCAACGCTACTTTGTGTCTCATTTGCAGGAGCAAATTGAAGCAAGTGATGAATGTGCAACCTGCATCCACCTTAAAGAGACAAACAAAGTGCTAGCAAGAAAAGTTTTGTCTTTCGAAAAAACTAAAAAAAACAGTATAATAAAATCAGAAGGCTGGAGATGCGTATGTACTTACAATCTTCTTGTGGAACTCACTAAATATAAGCTCAATATTTGATAAATTACTTTTTTAAGAGAATCACAATAATAAAAACTAATTGAAAATTTCTAATTTTAACTTCATTTAAATTGTAGGAGGGAAAAGAAGGAAAACAGTGGCAAAGCAAATGGCTTAGAGAAGTCAGGGTGAAGGCATGGTCCTGGGTGATTCACGTGAATCTGACATAGAATGTGATATAACGTCAATAGAAGACTATGACGAGGGCGAAGAAGGTTCTGAGCTTGACGAACTCTTTGACAGTTCTGAATATTCTGATGTAGAAAATAATAAAGGGTAAGTAATAAAGAACCATTTCTATCCGCAGCTGTGAGGGGGGAAGGGGGTCGAATTACAACTCTTATTGTTGTCAATCTCATATGTTTTTTAGGCAAAAAGATCATTCAAATGGCAACCAGAGAACAGCTGCAAAATTCATCGTTTTCCTTCCAAAACTGCTGCTTCTATTCAAGACCTGCTTTTCTTGTAAGACAGTCAACCCACAACTTTATACACGCCAGTTAGGAACAATGGTTGAAGTTAAAACTGTATGCTCTAATCTGTCATGTAGTCAGGAAAATTACTGGTCCAAACTTTGGTAACAGCAATAGACCGGCTGGGAATACTTTGTTGTGCATGGCTACCTTGTTTGCTGGTGCTTCCATTAGCAAGATAATAGCAGTTTTTAATCATCTTGAATTGGTGTGCATATCTCATTCTTCAACAAACAAAGGGTGAGTTATAACAAAAGGTAAACTTTATACATTATTGATTTGTTTATAATTCTTTCAAGTTAGATTAAATTAAGATCTTATTTCACGTTTCTATTCGATATTCAATAGAATTCTAATTTGATGTTTGTTTATGTTCTTTTGTTTCCTATTTTCTTCTCTGAAAAGCAAACTTTTTTTCTGATTCTTGTTTCAAAATCTTCTTGTGTTTCCAATAAATTTCACTAAAGTTTAGCAAGCTCATTATCATAAATCATCAAAACTGACTGCATTTCTCAGCAAATTTATCATGAAAATAAACTTTTCTTTTTTGCAGACCATGCTGTTCCCAACAATAAACTTATTTTGGAAAAAGTACATTACAAAAATGATAATGGAAATAAGAGAACAAGATGAGATGGTCATATCAGGAGATTGTCGACACGACAGCATGGGACACAGTGCCAAATTTTGTGCAGATAGCATTTTTTCAAACACAACATCAAAAGTAGCTCATTTTGAGATGGTACAAGTAATTTTTTGTAAAAATGTTTAGTTTCTTTGAAAGAGGGTGATTGATGAAACTACAAGATAGAAAACCATTCCCCATACCAGCCCCTGGTACCTCTTTGGCATTGCTTTGTGTTTTAACAAGGGCATAACAAATTAGTTTCAGCATTGGTAATATCAAGTTGTGACACCCCATACAATACGTTGTTGAAAGCGATTTGTTTCTCAGTCATTGTTTTGAGATTATTTTTCAATTCTTCTCCATAGAGAAATAAGGCAGGGAACAGTACTGGAATGGAGATCCTTGGTTTTAAAAGGGCAATGGAATATTTACAGAATGAATCAGTGAATGTTACCAAACTTATTTCTGATGGTCATTGTTCCATTGCTAAAGAGGAGTACAGTGAAAAAAGTCATTTCTTCGATTTGTGGCATTTGCAAAAATGTAAGAAGCAGTTAAAAATGTACTTTTTCAGGCACATATATATTGCTCAATTTTTCATAATAATTTACTGACCCACAATTTTGGCTGCTTGGGTAAATGTACATTAGTGCAAGATTTACAAAAAGCATGGTCCAAAACTTGGAGTACTTGAATCAAAAAGTTTTATTTCCTTTTATTAGTAAAATGAAGATGAGCCAATTTTGAGGAGCAGATCTTGAAAATCCCTACACTGACACCCTTCTGTGTTGATTGATAAATTGCGTTTCTACTCGGTACTGTTCTTCCTTTCTACTCAGTACTGTTACACTAACTTAAATTAATGCCACCGAGTTTTTTCTCACCCAAATTTTCAAACGCTTGAAAATTCTTCTTTTTCACCAATAGAATTTAACTTTACATCATTAGTTTTACTTTACATCTAAAACATAGCAATTTCCAGTTTATGGTTTTCCTTTGTCATCAACAAATAAAGTATCTAGCTCATCTTTACTTGTTTCCCTTTCGCCCTCTACATCCAAGAAACTTTAGATCCATATGGGCTGAAATAATACTTCTACTGGCTCTTTATAATTCCCAGCAATTATTTCTTTCTAACGTTCCAGCAGTTCCAGTTGGACACCGCAATTTTCAACCCATGCTCGATCAGAATATCCAATCCTCTTATTGTGATTACCAATCAAAAATATTGTGAACTGTAAAAGCTTCCGTATATATTCATACATGGGTTTTATAAAACGAAATAAAAAGGGTGTGTAAATAACACACAACTCTTATTTGCACGTCTTCTTTATTTCATTTTTTTTAACCCATGGATGAATATTCACTGAAAGCTTCTTATTCAAAAGCAAAATCTCCCGAATAAGATATCTACATAAAAAATTTTGGTGCCATTTCACCTACCGACCAGCGATTTTACTAAGGATTTTGTGGACCAACTGATCAACAACCACCTCATGATGTATTTGGGGTGTCACATGCTCTACGCCCCTGCAAGCTACGCCCCCAACTGCATGTAAAACTTAACAAATAATAATTCCTGTGAGCGATATAAACTGATCAGTACTTAAAAAAGAAAATGAAGTGTCCAAGTTTTTATCTACTGGCGATTTGGGCTATTCAAGCAGTCTTACCGTTAATCCCCGAATAAGCAATAAGCAATTTGCAAAAATGACTTTTTTGGTGGAGGCTTATTCGAGCTTATTCGAGCGTGGGGGCTTATTCAAGGATTTACGGTAATGGTCTAGCTCATCTTAATAAGCTTAGCTTTAGCTTAATATTTTCATCTCGTTAACAATAGTTGTAAAATCTCGACATTACACGGGCTTTTTCTCATTTCAAAGTTGAAAATGTTTGCTGTGAAAGATTCCATTCCAATCAAGTTCCTTTTTAAAGTTTGAGTTGATGCAAATCGTATGAATTTTCTTCAGGGTGAATTCTTTGAAGGTCTACCTCGTAATTTTGCTCTACACGCCACTTCTGCATTTTACTTTCTTTCCCGTTCTCCCACAAATTCTATTTGAACTTTTAAATGATATCAAGAAAGATATTAAGAAAAAGCATGGTTGTTATCTAAAAAAGGTGAATAAAATTCGATTCAGAAAAGTGCCTGCAGAAATTCAGACCATCAACTTTTGTGCCTGCGAGCGCCGCTCACGCGCAGTGTAGTCACATGGTAACTGTGCACGTGAAGTAGATTCGCCTCGCAAGTCGCAAGCGTCTCGCGCGCTCTAAGTAACATGGCTGCCAGAAGATTTGCCATTCCAGAGATTGATGAGCATTTTGAAACCATCGACCATACCGCCATTGGTGACTTGTTTGCACGAGTTCGTAGAGGTCGATTGGAGCAAAAGGAAAACAAAAGTTGAGTTCTTTCTAAAAACTCCTTCACTTTTATTTGATATATGTTTTTGGTCTTGAAATTATGCGACTGCAAGCGCGGGTTTAGGCCCGGCTGAATAACTGTTATCATCACATCTTAAACTTTTGGAGCGCTACAATCTAGCTCTTCTTTGAAACTGGAGATGGGGAACAATAATAACTCGTTGCGTTTCTGTAAATGGGGAACAATAACAACTGAAATAGTGAACCTAATAATAGTGATTTGAAATACAGTACGTCTTCTAAGTTCCTTAATGATTATTGAACCATCAGGCTACAAATTTCCTTATGAGTTTTTGTCTATCCTCATAATATTGTAGGTCATCAGAAGTGGATGATCTAAATGGCTCCCTTCTGAACCTATCATTAGAGCCTGACCTTCAGCAAGAGTTGCAAGAAGTGCAAATTGATGCCCATCGCACAGCTCGAAGAACAAACTGCTCTTGCACAGGGAAATGCATAAGGAAATGCCCCTGTGTAAAAGATTTCATAAAATGCAACAGTGCATGCAAATGCATGAAAAAAAGAGCACAAACAAGTTAGAAGAGGTATGCTAACAACGGTCATATTTATTCTTCATTGGCAGTGCCAGGTATCTAAACTTGGGACACAAGAGGTCATCAAAGCTACTGGCTAGGAACAAAGCCTTATCCATTTGTTGAACATATGTATGTAGAAGGGAGTTCAGGAAATGAGGGCAGGGGCAAAAATATGTTCCATAATTATCACATATAATACTGGTTGTAAACAAATCGAATAAAAAGTAGCTATAAACACTTGAATGTGTGTTTTACAATAACAATTGCTAGCTAAGTTTGCTTTTTCATTGAAAATCAACAGGTTGCTGTCCAAGAAGCTGATTTTGGGACAATGGAGAGTGGGGATGATGAAGATCAGCTTGCTGTTCTTTCAGACCTAGAGCCACTTTCATCTTCATGTGATGAGTCTGATGGCAATGAGTCAGAGGTGGGAAATTTTCAGCATAGCTTGGCAAATCAGTGGTCCAAACGTTCAAGTGTCATTTTTCATCAGGAGAATATATATTGATGGGCCCAAATTTTAAGTCTGACATTTTTGAGTAATTTCTGCGTGATACATGATATGATGACAAAAAATTTTTTAACAAACAGGCAGCACACACCCTATGCAATTGCAAAGGAAGCTGCCAAAGGGGCTGTCCATGTAAGTCAGCAAAGAACTCTTGCACAGATGATTGCAGATGTGCAATAAGCAAATGTAAGCAACGTGGTTCAATGCACAACATCATCCAAAGACGTCATCCTACACCAGCTGCACAACGAGACATGGCCTCAGAGCAAGAAAAAAGGTGCCACAACCATCCACTGTTTGAAAACCATATATTGACAGAACACAACTTGGAATTAGCCATGAGGAACAATAGAGACCATCTTAATTTCCCTTTGATCCAAGCAACAATGCCTGCTGGCGTTATACAGCTTACAGGCAATATATCATGTGGGTGTGGGGCCATCTTGGGCGGGGAAATAGAAAAGTGATACCTGCGTGTATTGTTTTGAAGATTAGAAACAGATTTCCAGATGAAAGAGGCAACTACACAGGGTTCATGGATGTTGAGTACAATCTTTAAAAGACTGCAGGAACTATTAGAAAGATTAAACCCTAGATTGTCTGTTCCGTGTCAGCCCTGTCTTCCTTTTTAGCCCTTTTTAAACAAGTTTTTAATGGTGTCAAAAATTAAAAGGTGCAGGCTCTTAGAAAAGGCAGTTGATGTTAATATATTGATCGATAATTTGGTCTACTGGATCAATTAAACAAGCCATGATGTGATATAACTCACTTTTGAGGTCATCAACATTCTTTTGATTTCAAATCAAATACTCGAGGAATTCAGAATTTTTTTACTTTGATTGTGTGTTGGAGCTTGGAACATCAACAAATTTTGTCAACTAACACTTTAAAACAATCTGCATTCTTGATATAAACCACTGTTAATATTGTAACCTTGACACATTCCTTTTGATTACAGAACTGTTTCTATATTTTTTGAAAATAAATGTAGGGCTCTGGGTTTTAGTTAAAATATATGCAATACTTGTTTTAACACATATTATCTGAATGGGAACATCACCTGTTACTTTTATTGTGTGTGATCATTTTAAATGCAGGCTTATAGTGTCCTATTCTTTTTGAAAGAATTATAACTTTTGTTATGTTTAATCAGTCATTTCTTTCTTCTGTCCTTTGCTATTGGACCCAAAGGTAGTGAAATATCAATTATGTTTACCAGGTTTTACAGAAGTCAAAAGATAGATGATACATACATATTCACAGGATGCTTAAATTAGTATGCTATCTTCAGTACAAAACATTAATGGGAATTATCAAAATATCTTCTGAAAAGAATTTTCCTGCTTTACTGCAGAATACTGTACCTGTTATATATTCATACTTCTTAGGCTCAGGGACAGGAACACAGTACCACTGCTTGGTCCTTTTCCCCCATCTTCGAGCATACACCAGCTCACCAGCTCTATTCTTTATTGTCTGTCTATCACAATGGTGATGGTAGTCAAGGTAAGCAAGCTGATGCCTTGTAATGAAGGAATCATTTTTAAAACCAATGCGCTTTGGGCAGTATTCCAAAACTAGACTGTGGAACACCTGATATGAAAGTTAATTATATTATGAGAGTACAATCAGTATGGCTTTAAGTTTTTTATATGGCTTATTCATGCATAATCCAAAATAAAATTTTAAAAAGTAGACTTTGGGTACCACATGTGTAGCTTGCATATACTTATGATTGGGTGAACAAGGAGGCAAATTTCTCTTTAAAAAGTGTTCTGCCTGAACAAAGTTGAATTTATCAATATTCCAAGTGCAACCTAAAAATTGTCTGTGATCAAAAAACAAATCCTACCTCCAGTGTGTCTATTTTGGGTGTAGTACTCCAGTGATTTCAGCCATTTCTTGTCACACATTATTTCTCTCAGTTTTGTCATTGATGAGCTGTCTGGTCTGATGTATGGTTTTGTCCGATCTTGTTCTGTGATCTCTTCATGGGTACAATAACGATGGTATCCTGATATGTGATGCAAAAGTCTGGTCCAGAGCAATCTCAACTTTAACTCGTTTCCATCACAACTTTTACAACAATACCAGAAATTGTTTCGGATGGATAGTATCCAAGGAACAATGTCAGCATGTTTTTGTATCTTTGCTAACTAAAAAGGGAAAATATATATATATATATTATCGAAAACTCTAAAAACTGACTTTGAACTTTTAAAACTGACTTTGAATTAAATGAACACATAACAGGAGAACAATCAACCAACCCAATAAACCTCCATCAGCCAACTTCCTAGAAGTCAAAAGTCACACTACAATATTTTTATCATCTAACTGAAATGGACTGAGTCCAGTCACTGAACTTTTATGTGAACTTTTTTTAAATTTGAAGTGACTGCTGTTTTGGTACGTTGCTGAAAAAGTGTAGAGGAAGCTGCACAATTTCATATATATACCTGCACAATTTCAAAAAAATCTAGCAATGGCAAATGTGAACATATGAAACACGATTTAGGCATAGATTATTTAATGTGATGAAATTTTTGGTTTGACATCTTGACAAATTGTATTATTTAAAATTTTAGAATATCTTGGCAGGACACTGTCAAATGGTAGAGATCCACCTCTAAGGTCAGTGAATGAAAACTAGGTGGTAGCTTGGTAGCAAGCACAGGTCAAGGTTGCTGTTTCTTTCTTATTTTTTTTTCTTATCAGTTAGCCATATTGATTAGCATGTGTGAAATTAAGCAATGCTATATACAGTTACCAACTAAACTAAACTTCTACTATAAGCCATGTTGATAAGCCTTTCCGATAACAGGAAAGTATTTTAGGAAATCTAATTAAATTGGGGCATATTTGCATTTGCCACTTACTCATTAAAGATAGCATACTAGTGTGTGCATCAGTACAAACTTCATCCACCAGCCCATCAAGTTTTTCAAGAATCCAATGCATGCATTTCATAACAAGATGAACCTCTAACTGGGTAGATTTGAGATTGACTTCTCTTTTATCACCACATTCTATTGTTAGGAGCTTTTTACTTTCATAATCCATCAAGGTGTATGTTCCCTTTGAGGCAGAAAAGCCGGGCGAATCCATTCTCCCATCACCACAGATGGTAACTTTTAAATTTCTACATTGAACTTCCTTGATGATCCTGTCTCGTTCCTCATTGAATTCTTGATCTACTGTTGGCGAAACATAGAGACGTTGATTGGTGTAGAAGGAGGTAGTGCTGCTGGAACCAAGATTGCTGAACTTGCAAAATCGTTTGAATTGTGTGATGGAGCCACCAGCCAAGAGTAATGCACCGTCAATGACATAGTTGATTGCAAAACCAGCAGCATAGAAACCACCAGAATACCATACTCCTCTGTGTCCCATTTCACAAAACCAAACCAGCTTAACACAATACCCACACATTTTGTCTTCAATCGATGTTATAGCTTTGCTGCAATGTTGGACTCGGCATTTGCCACCAAGGAGCACTTTCAGTTGCATGATGGTTACAAAGCACTTAGGCTCTGAGACAGCCTTTATTTCATCACCAATATCACCATATGAGACAGATTGGAAATGATCATGGCTGGTAAAGTTATTCTCTGCTGAATTTGACATACTCTCGGTTGTATCTTCTTCTTCTACAGCCTCTTGAAGAAAAGACTCTTCAGCATCCTCCAACATCAAATCTGCTTCAGGCACAAGCTCGTCGTCATCAACTGCCTTGAATTCAACTGTCGTTATTGGTGTTGACTGCACAATGTCAAATTGTAGGATACTTGTCAACATGCTGAAAAAATGAGTTAATGGTGAATACAGCTAACTTTGCAATTGTTTGCATACATTGACATAGTTATTAAATCATTTGACAAATGAAAGTATTCTTGAGGACTGTATTGAAAAAACCACTGTATGACAGGAAAAATAATACTTTGGTAAAACCCACATCTGGAAAGCTCAAAAGATCAGTTATATACAATAATCTTAGTGGAGTGTGTACAGTAATCCCAGTAAGGCCTTACTCTTCCAGAAAATTATCATCTTGAGCATCCTCCTCTTCATTCAACACATCATCATTTTTTACCATTTCTAGCCTAGAATAAATAAAATAAATTTAAGAATGAATTAGAATAACATACTTTATCATGCAATATTAGGAAGGTTGGTAAAAGTGCTTAAACTTTGCTAAACCCTATATACCTGTTCAAAATGGGTGAAGGAGCTT
This sequence comes from Rhopilema esculentum, assembly GCF_013076305.1. The sequence goes on along the minus strand of NW_027019384.1, from coordinate 767,010 downwards.
GAAATAGTCATATTTTATATACACTTTTAAGGGGCTACATAAACCATAAATATTGTTGTAAGATGAGTAGAATTTTAGCATACACAAGGTCTAGAACCCAAAATTGGCCCAGGTCACCTGTGTTGGTGGGTAGAGTAATTTTTGTTACACCAATAGTAGAGCTACATGGTTACACTACAAACTAGGAAAATATATATAATTGATTAATGATGTAATACTTACTCATTGTTTCCACTTGGGTTGACGTCTGCTTGTTTTGCAGAAAGATAGGCCTTCGGGCTTAAAAGCGTGTCCACTGATGTTCTGAGGGAAAAATTTACTCAAGAATTTACACCTGTTAGCTTTAAGACTTTCAATAGATAAACACCTACCCTTCTACAATAACTCCTACAATATGATGAAAGTACATTTCATATGGCTTTATGAACAAATCATGGTCTTGGGCAGGGTGCACAATTCCATCTTAATAACAAGCAGATGTTGTTACAAGTGTAATTTGCAAAGCTAAACAGGGAAACAAAAAAAACATTTTGGCATTGCAAAAACCTTTTGGCATGTGGCAAACGGTACTAACAAATGTATCAAAAACAACTATCTTTTTGCAACAACATAACCCGTATCAAAAGATGTCTACATTTGGACTTACGTTGTTGTTCTTTTATGTACTTCTGGCTCAGAAATGGTATCGCCGCAATTCTGCAAAATCCCTGGACATCGGACGTTGTGTTGGCTATCAACTGGGTCTAAAATAGGCCCAATGAGATGAGTTTTGTTTATCTCCATTATAATCCATTTTAGCAGTTTAAAATTTGATTCACAATGGAGACGATTCTTCAAAACATCGAGATCATCAGCAACTTTCTTTGCTTCATCGCCATAGCCGATGAAAAGGGAATATTTCTTCTCGTTTCGTTTCCGTTTTTCACTTTCACAGAGGGGGAGGCAAATTCGTCCGCCATTATTATCGATCGATTATCGCGCCGCGCGTTGCTATGGCATAGAGAATGAAAGTGACCACGTGAAATGGTAGATGGACACTTGTGATTGGTTGATGTTTGATTGACAGTTTGAGCTTGCTGGCTCGGAGCCACTTAAATATGCTCCAATTGCCTTTAAGGAGGTCTGGTATCAACGCATTCTGTTCGAAAGAGGGTATCTGAATTTGAACATAAATTGTTCGATTCCTAATCTATTTCTTGAAAGAAAAGCTTTCAAACTTCTTCTTTCAAATTTTTTTGGCCAAAATGCAGTGTGATATGGCAAAAATATTATTGGCTATCATATTACGAACACATCAAACATTAATGTCTGGCAATGTTGTTAAGCATGGACAGCTTTCCTGGAAAAACACAATTTCAGAACTTCATATACAGTAAAACCTTGTTTATTTGGCCAGACTATGTTATCTGAAAATTGAAAAAGAGTTCTGTTTGTTGTTGTTTAATCATATCCAGACAAAAACTAAGAGCCACCACCTATAACTTTTACTTACAATAACTCCTGTGTCTCTGTTGGAGGCACTGTCCTCAGCTAGTAATAATGAGCCAAACGGATCGTTTTCCTTTCCAACAGTTTCAACAGTCTCTCCTGTAAAATTTAGCTTGAGTCTCTTAGTCTCTTAGCTTTCTGCTCCTGATCAGCAATTTGATTGGGGCTATGAATGGCCAGTCTCTTGACACACAAAATTAACACTTTTTCTCTCTCACTTTGAGTGCAGAATGAACTTGTCGATGGCAGTTTTTGCATGTGATGCGAAAGTGCAGAGAGGTAAGAGTAACTCCCAAGTGCTGCTGCAGCAAGCACCAGATCACCAGCTCTTGTTATGGCCCTTTTTTCGACATCCGGGATTCTAATTTCCATATCGCTGGGTTTGAAATATTCTTGATATCTTGGAGAAACAATACAAAAAAAACCGTTCGAACTTGGATATAAGTATTCCACGAAATGATGGTTTTCCTGAAGCTGCCGTGTTTTATCTGTTGCCATTTTGCCACAATTAAGGATAGAGAGAGACTAACCCTCTTGTAGTTTAGCATACCAAATTCTTGTGGCCTTGCTTTGGCGTACAAGTATTACAAGTCTCTCTCTCCTTCCCTCTCAATTCTCTTTTTTTTCTTTCTTTATTTGTCAGATTACTAAATAGAGAGAGAAAGACTTGTTATGAGTCCATCAATTGATAGGCTGTTCTGTAAAGCAAAAGAGGCAGAAACCCCCCGAATGCTATGTGATCCAAAAACAGAAATGATTAGCAGTGTGAATTCATTTTGCATAGCACTATGTAAATCCAAATTCAGCCTATCTTTCCATTCTCAATTCGAAATATTCGGTTCTGGATAGAAAACGTATCTAAAACTCGCATTGAATATATTTTCTACATGTAACCCCTAAGATCCAATGAGTGATCTGAAACTTGCATTATATATATTTTTCTACATGTACCTCCAAAAATCCTATCAAAAATCCAAATTCAGCCTTTCTTTTAATTCTGAATTCGAAATATCCCGTTCTAGAAAGAAAATTTATCTGAAACTCGCATTAAATATATTTTTCTACATGTACCTCCAAAGATCCTACGAAAAATCTAAATTCAGCCTTTCTTTCCATTCTCAATTCGAAATATCCCGTTCTGGATAGAAAACTTATCTAAAACTCGCATTATATTTATCTTTGTACATGTACCCCCAAAGATCCTATGATAAATTTAATTCATCCTCTCTTTTCATTCTCCATTGGAAATATTCCCTTCTAGATAGAAAACTTATCTAAAACTCGCAGTAAATATATTTTCTACATGTACCCCTAAGAGCCTATGAGTTATCTGAAACTTGCATTATATATATTTTTCTACATGTACCCCTTAAGAGCCTATGAAAATCCAAATTCAGCCTCTCTTATCACTCTCATTTCGAAATATCCCGTTCTAGATAGAAATCTTATCTGAAACTTGCATTTTATATATTTTTCTACATGTACCCCCAAATATCCTATGAAAAATATAAATTCAGCCTCTCTTTTCATTCTCAATTTGAAATATCCCGTTCTGGATAGAAAACTTATCTAAAACTCGCATTAAATATATTTTCTACATGTACCCTCTAAGATCCTATGAGTTATCTGAAACTTGCATTATATATATTTTTCTACATGTACCCCCAACTATCCTATAAAAATTATAAATTCAGCCTCTCTTTTCATTCTCAATTTGAAATATCCTGTTCTGGATAAAAAACTTATCTGTAACTCGCATTATATATATTTTTCTATACCTACCAACCAAGATCCTATGACAAATCCAAATTCAGCCTCTCTTTTTATTCTCAGTTTGAAATATCCCGTTCTGGAAAAAAAACTTATCTGCAACTTACATCTTATATATTTTTCTACATGTACTCCCTAAGATCCTATAAAAATTATGAATTCAGCCTCTCTTTTCATTCTCAATTTGAAATATCCCGTTCTGGATAAAAAACTTATCTGAAACTCGCATTATATATATCTTTCTACATGTACCCCTAAAGATCCTACGAAAAATCTACATTCAGCCTCTGTTTCCATTCTCAATTCGAAATATCCCGTTCTTGGTAGAAATTTTATCTGAAACTTGCATTATATATATTTTTCTATACCTATGTCGGGAATCGTATAGTTAGCAGCGACAATAAATCACGAATCTGTTCACATAGATCTTTAATGTTTATGACGTTCACGATCAACACAACTACTACTACTTCAACAATCTCGACTGCTTTTATACCTAAGTCTAAGAATGTTCTAGCGACCGCTGTCATTATTGCGTACCATTTTATTACAAGGCTTCTAAAGATATTAATTACGTTATAGCTAATTTGGGATACCCTCAGAAAGTTCATGAAGGTTCCCGAGGTACAATTACGTCAATAAAACGAAAACGAGGCTATGTGTTTACATTAGGCCTAAATAAGCTATTATGAAGAGCTATTTTGAGGGATTACAAACAAGCAAAAGTTCTAATATGTTCTGGAACGTTCCACTATTTCAAGCTAAGTACAATGTTTATAAAGAATCTTGACACTCTCCCCCCATTTGAGAATTGCATTGTTCTCAAATGTACACTTGTCAGGAAGAAGCCCAATCCGCTGCATCACCATTCTACCAGTGGCTCTTCGTTGTCTGCATCTGTCTGATTTGCTATTCTCATCCTAGCAGCTACAGCTGCGTCTCGTTTTGGTCTGAACTCTGTGGCCTCTACGTTCAGTTGTTTCGTCCCCGTGTCTGGAGTAGGTTTCTCGCGTGAGCTGTTGCACTGAAGCGTTGATTTGCCAACAACTTTATACAAAACTTGTTTGACCAGCCCAACCATTCTTTCGAACTGGCCACCCCACCAAGGGGCTCGGCTTAGGTTGAATTGCCATCTGACATTATGTTGAGAAAGAAAGTCCTGTACGTGTTCATTTCTCTGCACATTCTTTAACCATTTTGCTGCTGCCACAAAGGTCAAAAAGTTATCAGAGTATATCTTTTCCGGCCTGCCTCTTCTTGCAATGAACTTCTTCAGGATTGGCAGGAATCTCTCTAATGATTGATCTGGAAGTAATTCGAGGCAAATGGCACGAGTAAGACTGCAGCTAAACAGAAGAATGTAAGCCTTACCCATCCTTTTTTCCCTTTTCTTGTAGTACAAGGGTCCAGCATAGTCCAGTCCTATAACTTGAAACGGCCTATCACCTGTCGTACGTTCTGTTGGTAGGTTTGCTTGTGGAGGCTTCCAGAGTGGCATGGCATGAAACCGCTTACACCCAAAGCAGCTACGAATCAATTTTTTGGTGAGTTGTCGCAAATTTGGTACCCAGTAGCGTTCTCTAATCTTTGTAATTGTTAGTCCGACTCCCCCATGCAATGTATTCAGATGTGCATTCATCACAAGCCTCTCGGTATATGCTGCATCCGTTGGCAGAAAAACTGGATAGTCACCTTGTAATCGGCCAGCGCATACGTAAATTCCCTTGTCGTTTTTCTTTAGATTCAGCTGATGCATTTGTTGCTCGAATACTGAGGTTTTGGTTGCTTCTTCTTGAACCTTTCTTATCCAAATCTCATTTGCTGCATTGAACTCTTCTGCTGTCAGCGGTCCATCTATTTTCTCATCTGCTAAGGAATTGTTCTTGAAACGCAGTATCCAGCCTGTTATTCGAATTGCTTTCTTGAAGGAAAATCGATGCATGATGTCATCAAAGTTTCCAGGAGTGTTGACTGCAGTAGCTAAAACGTCCTTCATTTCCCTTGCTTCAGTTTCACTTTCAGTCGACGGTACTGTTGTGATGTCTTCAGGCCAATGTTCTTCGTTTGGAAGCCATGAAGGGCTGCTGTCATCTTGTTTTGCTGAAGCGTCAAACACTACTCGCAGCTTAGTACTCTCAGCTTGGTCTCGCACAACCGCTTTATGTGGAATGTAGAATATCTTTTCTGTAGGTTGAACGTTGTCAGACACCCTTTCCACTATTCCCTGGTCCAAGTACTCCTTTATCACAGCATCGTAGTCCTGGTATAGATCTGGGTTGCGTCTTAGCTTCCTCAGCAATGAGGACAATCTCGCTAAACTCCCTTTCTCATTTGTAGGCAGTGGTGGATGACCAGTCTTCCAAAGTAGTCCTGTTTCATACCAACCCTCATCGCTTCTCACTAGCTGTTGCTTGAAGTCTTCGTAGACTGAATTTGTTCTGTTAGATGGCGAATCTTGGATCCCAAGGACGTCAAGGCTGCACAGGCGATCGTAATCTTCATCTGTAGATCTTGTGAGATACAAATTTGACAAGTCCAACTCAGTTCCTGGCGAAATTATTGTCCAGCCAAACCGAGTGTATTCAGCCACAGGCTCACCAATATTTCCGATCTTTGCAGGTACTGAAGTTTTTATTCGAGAATACTCACTTGCTCCAAGCACCAAATGCACTGGCAGCTCACTCTTTGTGTCAGTTTCTGTCATCTTTATGCCTTTTAAATGGCTGAACTTTCTGATCATGCCCGCATAATTCAGATTTGCCAATGACAGAAGAACGTTCTTTTCCACCTTGCTGACATCAGTGCACAATTCGAAATCTTCGTCACAGTTGCTGATTTTAAGGTTGTTAATTTGGATCTTCCTCATAGTCGTGTGCATCATCATTTCTATTTGTCTTTGCTCGACTCTCGATGCTGAAACACCAATGCGATTGATTAGTGTGGCTGATGCGTATGAGCTCCCTGCTCCTGTGTCTAGCAGCGCTCTGCATTTCACTCCATTGACTTTCACGACCACCACTGGGTATGTAACATGGCGTGTTTCTGACTTCAGCATTGTTTGGTCTGTCGGCTCCCGAGATTTGTTGCAGATTGATGAATGGTGCCTTGCTCCGCATTTGGAGCACCCCTTTTGGCTCTTGCATTCAGAGGCTCTGTGATTCGCACCAAGGCAATTGAAGCAAAGTCGTTTCTTAGATATAAGCTGCTTCCGTGCTTCTGGAGAAGTCACACGTTGGCAGTTAATAGGTTTGTGCCGTTCACTGTCACAATACGCACAGCTGTTTGATTTCCATGGTTTCTGATAGGTTTGGAGCGTTCTCTCAAATCTCCGATGGGGTGTACTGTGTTCTTTTCCTTCTTCCGGGATAGGATTTCTTTCGGTCCATCTCCGAATTGCTTCTACAAGCTGCGGAAATTCCCAGGCGTGCCATTGATCGTCGTCTCTCACCAGGTCTGACCGAATCCCAGGGAGTCTATCAATTAGGAGCCTGACGTAGCCATTGATTGTTTTTAGTTTTCCCATGGTCTCCATTGCTTGCACATGAATAAGGAGTTTCTGATAGAATTCATGTATTTTGGCAGCGTTTGATCCATTGATTGTAGGTAGATCCATGATCCCCTTCACATGTGCGGTGACAATTTCACTCGTCTTACCAAATTTGGTCTGCAATATGTTCTTGGCTCGCTCGTATCCTTCAGATGTAAATGGCAGTCCATCTATAAGAAGTCGTACCTTTGAATCCAGCAGTTCCTTGAGGTAGGAGAATTTCGAGACATTTGATATCTTCGCCGTATCTATTTCTGTACTGAATTGGTTCCAAAATCTCGTCCAATCGATGACAGTACCATTAAATTTTGTTATGCTGAGTTTTGGAAGCTTAACCCTCATATCTCCTTCCTGCGTGTTCAGCGTTTTCTCCACGGACTGTTTAGATTGGTACTGCTCTCTGAACTGCAATCTCATCTCTTCGAGGCGTCTTTCTTCTTCAAATCTTCTTCGTAACCGCAGCTCCTCTTCTTGTCTTTCCCTCTCAATCTTTTCCTTTTCTCTGTGTGAATCCAATGCTGAAATGGCATTGCTTGTCAATTCAATCGTATGCTCGAACCTCTCTATTCTTGCGTCGAACTCAGCACCCCATTCTTCCACCTTCTCTACGCTCTCGTTTTCTTCCATCAAAATGTTTTCGACTTGCTCTCTAAAAGAATAAATTTCCTGTAGTCGGCTTTCTATGGCTTGAAGGTGTCTTCTGAGCTCTCTTTCCTTGTTATCTTCCAGAATTCTGGCCGTGGACTTGTCCTTGATATCCAAAATCTTGAATTTATCCTCCAGTTTCTTCATTATTTCGTTAGAATCCATTGTGAATTAAATTGCTCGAGACTTATTCGCTAAACTTCGGAATAGTCCCGTCGGAGGTGCCACTTTGTCGGGAATCGTATAGTTAGCCGCGACAATAAATCACGAATCTGTTCACAGAGATCTTTAATGTTTATCACGTTCACGATCAACACAACTACTACTACTTCAACAATCTCGACTGCTTTTATACCTAAGTCTAAGAATGTTCTAACAACCACTGTCATTATTGCGTACCATTTTATTACAAGGCTTCTAAAGATATTAATTACGTTATAGCTAATTTGGGATACCCTCAGAAAGTTCATGAAGGTTCCCGAGGTACAATTACGTCAATAAAACGAAAACAAGGCTATGTGTTTACATTAGGCCTAAATAAGCTATTATGAAGAGCTATTTTGAGGGATTACAAACAAGCAAAAGTTCTAGTATGTTCTGGAACGTTCCACTATTTCAAGCTAAGTATAATGTTTATTAAGAATCTTGACACCTACCAACCAAGATCCTATGACAAATCCAAATTCGGCCTCGCTTTTTATTCTCAGTTTGAAATATCCCTTTCTGGATAAAAAACTTTTCTGAAACTCGCATTATATATATCTTTCTACATGTACCCCTAAAGATCCTACGAAAAATCTACATTCAGCCTCTCTTTCCATTCTCAATTCGAAATATCCAGTTCTGGATAGAAAACTTATCTAAAACTCGCATTAAATATATTTTCTACATGAACCCCTAAGATCCTATGAGTTATCTGAAACTTGCATTATATATATTTTTCTATACCTACCAACCAAGATCCTATGACAAATCCAAATTCACCCTCTCTTTCCATTCTCAATTTGAAATTTCCCGTTCTGGATAAAAAACTTATCTAAAACTCGCATTATATATATCTTTCTACATGTACCCCTAAAGATCCTATGACAAATCCAAATTCAGCCTCTCTTTCCATTCTCAATTCGAAATATCCAGTTCTGGATAGAAAACTTATCTAAAACTCGCATTAAATATATTTTCTACATGTACCCGCTAAGATCCTATGAGTTATCTTAAACTTGCGTTATATATATTTTTCTATACCTACCAACCAAGATCCTATGACAAATCCAAATTCAACCTCTCTTTCCATTCTCAATTTGAAATATCCCGTTCTGGATAAAAAACTTATCTAAAACTCGCATTATATATATCTTTCTACATGTACCCCTAAAGATCCTACGAAAAATCTACATTCAGCCTCTCTTTCCATTCTCAATTCGAAATATCCAGTTCTGGATTAAAAACATATCTGAAACTTGCATTATATATATTTTTCTATACCTACCAACCAAGATCCTATGACAAATCCAAATTCACCCTCTCTTTCCATTCTCAATTTGAAATTTCCCGTTCTGGATAAAAAACTTATCTAAAACTCGCATTATATATATCTTTCTACATGTACCCCTAAAGATCCTATGACAAATCCAAATTCACCCTCTCTTTCCATTCTCAATTTGAAATATCCCGTTCTGGATAAAAAACTTATCTAAAACTCGCATTATATATATTTTTCTACATGTACCCGCTAAGATCCTATGAGTTATCTTAAACTTGCGTTATATATATTTTTCTATACCTACCAACCAAGATCTTATGACAAATCCAAATTCAACCGCTCTTTCCATTCTCAATTTGAAATATCCCGTTCTGGATAAAAAACTTATCTAAAACTCGCATTATATATATCTTTCTACATGTACCCCTAAAGATCCTACGAAAAATCTACATTCAGCCTCTCTTTCCATTCTCAATCCGAAATATCCCGTTCTAGATAGAAAACTTATCTAAAACTCGCATTAAATATATTTTCTACATGTACCCGCTAAGATCCTATGAGTTATCTGAAACTTGCATTTTATATATTTTTCTAAATGTACCTCCAAAGATCCTATCAAAAATCCAAATTCAGCCTCTCTTTCCATTCTCAATTCGAAATATCCCGTTCTTGGTAGAAATTTTATCTAAAACTTGCATTATATATATCTTTCTACATGTACCCCCAAAGATCCTATCAAAAATCCAAATTCAGCCTCTCTTTCCATTCTCACTTCGAAATATCCCGTTATTGGTAGAAATTTTATCTGAAACTTGCATTATATATATTTTTCTATACCTACTGTTGGGTAGTTGGCTGAGCATCCTTGTAAGGATACACGGAAGGTCCTGCGTCCTTAGTTTCCAACATTTACGACAATTGTAAATATTAAGTCCAGCTATAATGACTAAAAGATTGCCAGAAGACGATGATAATAAAACAAACAGTTACATTTTAGACTGTGATGATTTGTGAATGAATAAATGAAATACAGCGTTTCGTTGTGATAATGCGTTCGTTCGCGATGATTTCAGGCGACAACTCTCTCTAACAACTTTAAAGATAACACCTTATACAGAAAAAATAAGAAGGCCCTTACGTAGGCGCTTGTACATAGGGTGACCAACTAAACAAATTCAACACACTCCCCCCGATTGACGAAGTCAATCTTGGAATAATCTATTTACAAAAAAATGTACGTTAGTTGTTATTTAAATAATGTTTGCTATGTGTTCTCGAATGTCTTCATCCCGTACCATAGTAATCGATGGTTCATGTTCTTTTTGACCATTAAGGTGTTCAATTTCAGTTGAGTTTTCTTCGTTAGCATTAACTTCAAGTGGGTATAAACGTTGTATCGGTCTTTTGATATAGATGACTCGTCGCGACTTATCTAATGTTTTGATTTCTGCAGCTCTAACTAGTCCGTCTCTTCCAGTTAGAAGTTTAACGACTTTTCCCATCGCCCATGTATGTTTGGGAACCTTATCTCTGAAAATGTGTACGATGTCTCCGACTTGTATTACGCGTTTCGGGTTTTTCAAACAACGATGTCGTTCGTGTAACGATGGAATATATTCCTTTTTGAACCTTTGGCGAAAATGTTCAATGATTAATTCTAAATAACGAGCGCGTTTTGTTAATGAAGTTTTATCCGAGGACATCGATAGTGATTCCGACTGATCGAGGATTCGTCTTCCGATGACAAGACACGACGGCGTTAATGGTGGTTCCGATATCTCTTCACCAACGTATGTTAAGGGTCTAGAGTTTATGATTCCTTCAGTTTCGATCAATGCTGTTTCCAGTTCTTCGTACGAAAGCTTTGCGTTTCCCAGCGTTTTTCTGAGACATTTTTTCGTTAATTTTACGCATATCTCCCACCAGCCGCCCCACCAGCTGGCAGTAGGAACGTTGAATATCCATCGAATGTTCATATTTTGCGCATACATTTGAACGTTTTTATCCAGAAATGTTTTTCCATTGTCTGAAACGATAAGTTTACTTAGTCCTCTCCGAGCTGTAAAACGTTTAAGCGCGCGAATGAATGTTTCTGCGAAAAGATCTGGAACTAACTCAAGGTGTATTGCTCGCGTATTTGCACAACTGAATAATGCAATGTAGCATTTATTCATACGATCAGTTTTGGTGTAGATATCCTTTACATATAAAGGACCTGCAAAATCGACTGCAACGTTGGTAAATGCTGCATCTTCTGATACGCGATATGCAGGTAACGGTGGCGCATTTGGTGTTTCGTATGGTTTTCCATGTATAGCTTTACATCTGGAACATTTCGCAATTAAGGATTTTACAATCTGACGACCTTTCGTAATCCAGTAATTGGATCGTACTTCCGCGAGTGTTTCATTGACTCCATTGTGTTTGACTGTTAAATGGCTATGCCAGATAACCAATTTTGTAAAATGATGCTGACGTGGCAATAATACGGGGTGTTTACTGTTATATGAAATCGATGCATTTTGAAGTCTACCCCCTACTCTGATTATTCCTTCTTTGTCGACAAAACATCCGAGGTTATTTCTAATTTCTTTATCATTTCCAGATAGATCAAAGACCTTTTGCACTTCTAAGTGCCACATGATTTTCGCTTCGTTGACTTTGGACAAAAAGTCGTCACTTATGTCTGTTTGTAAATTTTTAACCTTTCCTTTTAAAATTGCCACGAATTTCAATACGAGCGCAGTTACCCGTATTAAGCGAATGAAGCTACTGTAATTTACGCATGGAATGATTTTGTTCAGATTTAGCTGATCGTTATTTTCAGTTACGACAACGTTTGTATTAATTTCGATTTGCTGCGAGGGCGCGATTTCATTTACAGGCCAAAATTCCGAGTCGTTTTCCAAAAACTGTGGCCCGTTCCACCAAAACTCGTTTGATTGCATTTTAGAACAATCAATGCCTCTTGAAGCGATATCAGCTGGATTGTTAGACGTTGGACAATATCGCCAATTTTTCTTTTCGGTTAAATCGCAAATTTCATGCACTCGATTTCTTACAAATACTTGTTTGTGTTCTTTGTTACCTAAAACCCAGTGAAGGACAACCTGTGAATCTGTCCAACAAAAGATTGATTCTAAGTTAATTGTGCTAATCAAGGCATTGTGGACTGACTTTATAAGACGCGAAAGTGTTACTGCGGCCATTAGTTCAAGTCGCGGTATTGTTTCACCTTTCATAGGTGCTACTTTGGTTTTCGCACAAATTAATCGGCTTATTACTAGTTTAGATGATGATTCGACGCGAAAGTATACACAAGCCCCATATGCATATTGACTTGCATCAGAAAAGCCGTGTAGTTGAATCGAAATAGCGTCATTACTGATAATATCTCCCATTAGGCTTCGTGGAAATTCAATTAGTGTTGTGTTTGCAATGTTGTTTACGATTTTGAGCCAATTATTGCAAATGTCGTCAGGGAGTTTTTCATCCCAGGCTGTTTTCAATTTGCACAATTGCTGAAATATCATTTTAAGCGGAAGAATTACCGGCGAAAGTACTCCGAGCGGATCAAAGAACCGCGCGGTAGTTCTTAAAATATTGCGCTTGGTTACTTCAACAGTACTGCTAGCGGCTTCGATAAACTCCGAAAAGTCAAACACAAATTTGTCGTTATTTCTGTTCCAAGGCATTCCTAGGATTTTAGATTCGGTACCATTGCATACTGTATTAGAGATCGATTTTGTGAAGGTTTCATCATCGTCGAAAATGACATTACTTTCCTTCGAATTTGCGGTTTTACTATGCATATTTTCAGCTAGTTCAATGCGTTCAATAAGCGAATCACTGTTAGAGGCCCATTTCCTCATATTAAACCCTCCAGAAGCAAAACAAAGTTTGAGTTTACGATAAAGTTCGAAACTTTCCTCCTCAGTATCTAATGAAAACGCAAAATCGTCGATATATAGAGATTTTTCGACGGTTTGCACAAATTCGTTATCTGACTGTCGATAGTTTTCAAGGTGGTGACGTACAGTAGCATTAAGAACATACGGTGAACTCGTAAGTCCAAAAACTAAACGTGAAAACCTCAATGTTGCAAGCTCAGGATCTTTTTCAAAAACGTTATCGTACCACAAGAATCGGAGAAAATTCCTGTCGTTTTCTTGTATAATGATATTCAGAAATGCCTTTTCTAAGTCACCAATTAACGCTATTCGTTTAGCTCTGAGTCTCAAAAGTACATCAAAAATGAGAGGTACCAGATTTGGGCCTGGTTCTAAGCAATCGTTTAAACTTACTTCGCCGTTTTGTTTAGAGCTTGCGTCGTAAACGACTCGAAGTTTTGTAGTTTGCCGCTCTTCTCGAACTACTTCCCTGTGAGGATTATAATACACAGATCCAACAGGAGCCGAGCATAACTCCGTATCCTCTACCTTTTCTACAACACCGGAATTTAGTTGTTCAGAAATTACTTCGTTGTATTGATGCAAAACATCGGGTTTTGAATTTAAGCGTTTTAACAGGCTTTCGAGACGTTTACGTGCTACTTGATAATTGTCTGCAATTACAGGATGATCTTCCTTGAATGGGAGCGAAATCTCATACTTTCCGAGTTTTTGATTAAAATGAATTTTTCCCTCTAATGGATTTTCGCTACAAGTTAGTTCTTGCTCATTAGACTTGATACCCATAGATTCGATATCCCAGAATTTGTGAAGTTCGTTTATCAAATGTTTATCGCTATCAACGACAATATTGTCAGTTTTAAGGACATGTGAAATGATAATGTTCGATGAGTGTTCATTTGTTGACGGTATTTCTACGGGACCGTTAAGTACATACCCGAATCTGGTAAGTGTAGCTACGGGGCCATAACCTTGCTCCCCCCGTACTACGTGATCTAACATGAACTGCCAAATGTAGTCCGCCCCAATCAATATGTCAACTTCAAATTCATCCATGCCGCTACCTTTATCAGCTAAAGGCAAATCTTTTATGTGGGGATATTTCAGTTTGGCTACGTCTATGGCTTGATTAGCAACCGGGCTACAAATATTGTCTACCACAAAAGCATTAATAAACACAGTTAGGTTATCTGCTCCTTCGATAGCAATTTGGATTGAATCGCACGTTTTTAATGTCCCACTAACGTTACCGAATTCTTTAATGATTACCTTTTCTGTGCTTATGGTGGGCAACTGTAACTTATCCCTTAGCCTGCGTGAAATATACGATTTCTGGGAGCAAGAGTCTAAAATAAG
>NW_027019384.1:731597-743444 GCF_013076305.1 Rhopilema esculentum | reverse complement strand
CTCGATCACATTAGGTATGAGGAATAGAAGGCACCGGTCTTCTTGCAGACGCAAGTTAGTTGCGGGGAGACTGACCTACCGCTTTGATGTGCTCTTGCTTTTTTAATGTACTTTACCTATAGGATTTTTTGCGAAACAGTGAGATGCCTACAGCAGTGATGGACTGCTCGTACATAGTGGTGGACTGCCGTACAGCAGTGGTGGACTGCACTATAGAAGTTAAAGACCGGCGACGCGACGATAACGATACCGATAACGATAGAACCTACCGTCATCGTTTCCGTTATGGTTGTGGTAAAACTAAATTAAGCACAAACAACGGTAGGGAGCGGCGACCTGACGCAATAGAAGGATTTCGTGAGAATGACACACTTCCTTGTTTACGACACGAGATATGTTTTAAAAGCCTCGAAAAATCCCCTTCTAGAGTTAAATAAAATATGGCTGAAAACAATATTAACGACGCTCTGGCAATCGCTCATAACTTAAATGTAATCGATGACGAAGAACTGGCTCTTTTAGAATTTGAGAATAGGCCGAAGCCTAATCTGGAGATTCCATATTGGCAGTACGAAAAATTTGACCTTGATGAAATGACAAATGACGAGTGTAAAGGCGAGTTCAGATTTGAGAAAAGAGACATTTTTAATTTACAAGAAATTTTTCATTTCCCAGAAGAGATAGTAACATACAACAGAATTAGAGTCGACACTACGGAAGCTATCTGCATATTATTGAAACGTTTTGCCTATCCATGTAGATATATGGACATGATCCCAAGATTTGCTAGGCCAGTACCTGAAATTTGCGTGATTTTTAATACTTTGATGCGAATGTTTTATGAGCAGTGGGGTTTTTTATTGAATTCTTTCGAGAGAGAAACACTATCGCCAGTGAATCTTCAAAGATACGCAGATGCAGTGCACGAAAAAGGAGCACCTTTAAGAAACTGCTGGGGATTAATTGATGGAACTGTCAGACCAATCTCCAGACCTGGCATTAACCAGAGAGTCCTTTATAATGGACATAAAAGAGTCCACACAATTAAATTCCAATCTGTCGCTTCTCCAGACGGTCTTGTTGCTTTTCTACATGGTCCATTTGAAGAAAGAAGGCACGCCAGTGGAATGCTACGAGAATCTGGCCTTGTGCAATTACTCGAGCAGCATTCTGTTTCTCCAAATGGTGATATTATGTGCATTTATGGAGACCCTGCATACCCCCTTAGGCCACATCTTCAAGCCCCATTCAGAAATGCAGATCTCACAGAAGAGCAGCAGCTGTGGAATCAACGGATGAGTGCAGTCAGAGTCAGGGTGAAATGGTTGTTTGGGGACATAATAAACTATTTTAAGTTTTTAGACTTTAAGAAGAACTTGAAAATACAGCTTAGTGCTGTTGGAGAGACGTATTTAGTATGCACCTTGTTAAAGAATGCTAGACATTGTTTTTACGGTAGTACTATGTCAGAATTTTTTCAGCTTGAACCACCAAATATTGTAAATTATTTTCAGCATCCATGCATCAAATAAAAACAATTGCAATAGAAAAGATACTTCTAACAGAATTTGTACTCTCTTATAATTTCTTTGCTTTTGAGGATGCTCGCGATTGACATATACACTTACTGTGGGGGGGGGGGGGGGGGGGGTTGGGGGCAACAAAGAGTTGATGTTATTTTTGAGGAGAGTAGAGGGGTATCACAAAATTGACAACAATCTCTGTATTACTATTATTATACTTGTGACTAATTCTTATGAACGTGATTCAAGTGCACCTATTAAATAAAAGTGAAAATTTAAAACCCTTTTGCCTATGACAACAATAAAGGAACATTGACTTGCAAGGAGAACAATGTAATAAGAAACTTTGTAGATTCAACTATCAGTTTGTAAAAGTAGATAAACAGATAGCTATAGACAACAGTTGGAGCAAGCGAAAATTTTATAATATGATTCTAACATATTACTTTATGTGAAAATGCAGGTGAAAATAAAAATTTACATCTAAAATTATTCTGTAGCATTAAAATGCTGCATCAGTGTCATAATTAAACTGTTCTGATGCTGCAACTGTTCGTTAATTTGCGCCAACATCTCATTTTGCCTTTCCAACTGACTTTTGATGGATGTCAGACGCTTCTCCTCCCTTTCTCGCTGCCAACCCCTCTATTTCTCTGCATACTCTCTCTGCTTCTCTTTCTCCTCCAATGTACGCTCTTTCAACCCAAACTCCTTTTTTTCCATTCAATATCGATTTTTATTTTTTCGTTAAAAAATTCGAATGTATCACTTCCAGTTCTCTGTGCCCTCTTCTCCTTTCCCTTTCCATCGTCACCTGATTTTCTCTTTGCTGACTCTCCCATACTCTCCATCGACAGTCTTCGCATCTCCAACCCTTTCTCTGCATCTAAAGCCACCTTATTAGCTTTCTCTTTTGCTGTATTTGCTTGCTCTAAGTTGGCTGTCTTGAAAAGTTCAATCAGCTCATCCAAGAGTTTGTCAATATCAGTAATACCAGGTGATATACCACTGGCCCTTTCTTCCTCTCTATTTTTTGATTTCCTCTTCTTGAAGAGATATTGGAACCGCTCTCTAGTGGACCTCTGGTTTGTTCCAAACACAGGACATTCTATTAAGTTTAATGTATCTGCAATTTTCTTCCATTTATCTCCTCTCTCTGCACTGCCAGCCCTCGTCAACCAAATTTCCGAATTTAGTACTTCTCGTAGTAAAAGCTCATCATGGGCACTTGTCCACTTAAATCGTTTCCTTAAAAACAATTTTAAAAACAGGTAATAAAATTGTCAGTGTTTACCCTAAAGTTTTCAGGGAATCTTGTTAATTTCTCTTGATGTTAATTTTAACTGTTGGTGCGGTTGGCCTATTAAACAATATCCTCAGAAAAAATACACAGTGATTACTGCAGGCAAAGCTAAAAGAATTACTTTAGCAAAATAACATTAATCAGGCAAGTTCTTGACTTTCACTACCAAAATCAGTAGCATTTCAGTAAAATCCTGTAGCTTTAAAACTACGGACATGGATCTTACAACATTCAACAGATTTGCAGGCCTGTTTTCATCATGAAAAAAAACTACAAATTGTTTAAAACAGTAAGAAACTCACAACTTACCCACAAATTTTTTGGTTTGATGATGAGGAAGCCATTTTCAGTTAAAAATCCGCAAAAAATGCAAAGCAATTCAACATACAACCCTATCGTTGTCAGAGAACGATAGATCTGATCTCTATCGTACTAGAACGATGACTGAAAACGATAACGGAAGGGGAATCTCCTATGACGTGTGCGCACTAACCAGATTAGGCTGCCTGTGGTTATCGATATGGTTATCGTCACCTGTGCATAAACTGCCTAACGTGAACAAAGATGTTGGCATGGAATCAGAAGAGAGCAGGAGACCTGCAAACAGCAATACAGGCACACGATGTTACAAGAAGCCTCCATCCACAAAATCCGCAACTGGATATGCAGTTTTTTTCGTTTTCTGTTGACTGGTGGTTCATTTCTTAATATTCTGCATATTTGACAAAAAGTGGGAGTCCCAAGTCCCTTAAGCCCCTTCTCCTTGATGCCCGAGGCAGTACAATATTCGTGGTATGAATCCATTGACATGAAATTTGAAAAAGAAGCTTTCATTTTATTTGTACCTGATTTTATACCATTCCATTGTTAAAAACAGTAAGCCCCACAACGTGAAAATAGGTGGAGTGCCTGAGAGTTTTTTACGAAAAAGCATAGCCATTATTATCTAAGCTGTGGTTATAGTTCTGGCACCAGATCTTTTTACATTTTGACTATTTATCCTGCAGACAAGAGCATTCAACTAAATTTTAGTATTTGCACATAAACACGCATACATAGGAACAAAGGCAAAGTCCCATGCAAGATTTAAATTGTCCCAAGGCCTCTTATGTGTGTTCCTGTGAAAAATTTTTCTCGTGCTTGCATGGCTAATAAATAGACAAAATGCTTAAAGATCTGGTACTGGAACAATTACCATAACATTAAGAATATTATATATATATTCCGTGAACACTTTTAGAAGTGTAACTTTTGTGTAGGCAAAGTAAAATGGATCGTGTGGTTGTTTCCTGGGCCTATTTATCCATTGATATAGTTTTGTTGATGCCCTGTTCATAGGAGCAAAATTTAATGTTGACAATCATCAACCAAGGCAGAATATATTTAATTCACCAAAGTCATGTATTCTTCAAAAGCAAAACAATAAGACAAAAAATCCAGTTGATGATCAACTTCATCCACCATAGGTTAATCTCACCCTGATACGTGGAAACATGAAATTTACATAGCTCTTATCTTTATGAATAAATCGGTAGATTGGGGCTAAGCTGCAATAAAAAAACGGTTTTCTTTGTGTGTTTGATTACTTAATTCCTTTAAAACCTTTTAGGCATGCATGCTAATTTTTACATGCAAAACACATACTCAATTAGGACAATGTTAGAAATTTTGGCAGATAAGGCCTGTTGGGCGTGAAGGATGTGTCTAGGGAACAAAGAAATATTGTTATTTATATCCAGGTATAGTAACAAAAGTCAACATGATCCTTTTCTATGAGAGCTTGAAACGATTTTTTCAGATAATGTTTTTTTATCATATATGTACAAACACCATTTTCTTCCAGAATTAAAGGGGATGTCATTGCATAACAAGAACAAACATGCACATTCCATGTGCAAGAACTGCCATAAGAAGAACAAGAAACATACAAAGAAAAATCAAAGCAGAATTCTAACAGGAAAGTCAAAATAGAAGAAGTTCAGGGCAAGGCTAGAGGAAGGTTGATTCGCCAAAGTATTCAAAGGATACATGCCGAGGTAAGCTACCTTAAAGATCTCTAATGTGAGCTCAAAATGATTCTGGTAGCATATTTAGAAAACCGTTTGGAATTCTCTTTGCAAGTTTTTGTTAGCAAAGGCCTTCAGAGAAAAGAGCTTTCTGAATAATGAGAAACAACTCTTTTCTATATTTATTCTGGTTTATATCTTTGGCTTTTGTAACACTGCAAGGTTCATTTCAGAGAACCACAAGCATGGAATTTGGCCTTAAAGATTATACAATGTTTTACACAAATTTGGAGCACCAATTTTTGTAGGAATGTGGGAAACATTTGTTGGAAAATGTATTTGCCTTGAAAAGACCCAAATCCCTTTTGTATATACAGTGCTTGTTTCTGCATCCCTAGGTTCTTGTCATGTTGATTTACAGTTTGCTAATACAGAGTGTGAATAGGTAGAGAGGATTTGCCACGAGAGAAGACCTTGACAAAAAAGTGACTCTGATCTCTTATGCACTTTCAAACTTTGGCTATTGATTTGCTAGATTGTTAGATCAAGTCTGTAAAAAATATTGGTTTGGAATCATGCTTGCTTTGCTAAATGAAAGGGTTAGACTATCGTGGACTTAGCTCCTTTGGTCACTGAAATAACTCTTATTTGTAACACTTATTTGTAATTCTTTTTTGTATTTATTTAATAAGTGTCGTGAAAGTGTGCCTTTCAATCTACTGTAAACCTACTATTGAATTCAATGAAAATTAAAGCCATTAAAAATACAAAAACAGGGTTTTGTATATATTATATATATTCATGCCCTAAAATTCAGTAACTTTACCATTCCTCTTCAGATGGACTTTCTAGACCATTTTAGATGCACTGGATTTGCCCTTTTCCCAGGTTCCAAGAAAGAAGAACAATTTCTTTTGGAAAACAAAGATGTTGGTCAAAAATGTTCTTCTTTCATAAGTATGTTTCCTTTTTTCTTGTCAATTTATGCAAAGTAGCTTCTTTGCAATGCTTATATGCAAAAGCACAACACTTGTAAAATTAGAGTATTGATTTACTGTATGCATGTAAGGTGGATTTATTCAGGCCTGGCCACAAGACTTTAAGCAGAGGAGCAGTCATCAACCTAGTAATTTCCAGATAAAAGTAAATAAGAATGTTATATAAACAAAGGAAAATAGATTTCAAGGAGAGCAATTTGCTTTTTGAACCATTTAGGAGATTAATCTGTAGCTCCCCTCCAGCATTTGAGGAAAACCTGGAGGTGAGCAACAGCTATGGCTCTCCTAAAATGGCCAGGCAGGTTTATTAGCTACATTTAAAGCTATTCATCGTTATGCAGATAGGAATATTTTTTGTAGAAACTTGCTGAAACAGTAATTATTTTTGTTGGCAAAGAGTGTCTTATTTTTTAATACATCAAACTGTAATTGCTTAATACCAACAGAACTATACCTTATTAACATTCATCCTTTGTGTTCTAATCCAGCCATCAACCTCTGTCTTTTATTGTAAGACCAGGGTAGTTTAATCTGCAACTGCATATTATGTTATAAATTAAATTCTTTTTTTTTACTGAATAAAGCATCACCTTACTTCATTTACATAAGTGATTTGGAAACTCTGGTTAAAAATCCAACTTATTCCTGTGCAGTTTAGGAAACATTGTTGAATGTAGAGTATTCTCCTCACATTTTCATCATAAGACAGTCAAAAGTTTTGAAATGAAAAGTATAGCTCTTCATTCATAAAAAAATTTATTTTGCCTCTATGCTAGTTTTGCCACATACACCTGATTACAGTCAAGATGATATCAGGAGATTACTAAATGAGAAGTATAGTAAGTACATCCTTCAACGTTTTTTATCCCATTGAGACAAGACATGCAAGGTGAGAATTTACATAACACCTTTTAGTATATCTTTCATTTAACAAATTAGTAAGAATGGAGTAACAACAGGCACCTTCCAATCCAAACATTTTTAAGACGTGGTTAAGCTACAGTTTTTTTTAACAGAGACTGCACCATCAGAAGTTGAGACCTTGCTTGTAAGATAAAGCAAAGTGGTTTATTCCTGAGGACTGAAGAATAGTGGCACTTTTAAAAAATGTTTACTTCAATACAATATCAAACAATCGAAGAATAATACATTCACATTTGTTGTAAGACTTCTGTTTTGAATTTCTAAGTGAGTTTATTCACTGAGTTTATTGAGAATTGTGCTGGTGCTATTTGATGGTGTTATTGGGGACTATTTTGCTTGCTTAATTTAACATTTATTAATTTCGATTTTTCTACAGGTAAATTCACTGGCACCTTGAAACAGGTGGAATATGAAAAGTTCAACTCTTCATTTGTGATGAAAGACTGGCCAGAAAATGTTCCCTTTATGCAGCCTGGAAGGTTCAGCCAGAAAAGAATTAAGACAGTAATGGAGGCAATGTCAGGGATAGAGTTCGAAAGTTTTCAGGAGAATATTGAGATTATCCAAGAAGCCGATGATTCTTCAACAGAGGTCAAGGGGACTGATGAAGCGTTTCTTCCAGATCCAAACGATGACATTGAGGCTTCAACGGTTATTCATGTACAGTACATATGACAGTGGGAAGGCCAAGAAAGTTAATGCCAAAAAATTATTTTTTGTGAGAAAAGAAAGTGTTTTTCCGGTCATTCCATCACCGGCAGATTCGAAAAATAAATTTTATCTGTTTGTTTGTGGTAAAAAAGCCAAAACAAACAACATTATAAAGGGAAAGTGGCTTGTAAAAAGTGGCGACAGGGACTTTGTCAAATCGCGTGACGAGGCATCTGTGCTTGAAAGCAATGTTTATGTTAAAGACGGTCAGAGGCTGGTCCTGCGCGAAGAAGACTTCGAAATCAACGAAGCAGGTTTTTATCGTTTAACGATTGCAACAGCATGAATGATCGAGGCTTTGCATGAGGACCTGAAAGAACTGTAATAAAGTGGAGAACTTACTACCTCTTCAAGGAAGAAAGATTGGTCGTCTTACTTTTCTATAATACTTTTTGGTTTCTTTTTTACTAATCAAAGAAAGTACATCAAAATTTATGTTTTTTTTCATACTTTGTTTTCTTAGCAGTCACAGGTTTCCTTAAAGTGAAAGAAACTTTAGAGCCAATAGACAGAAAAGGGATATATCAGAGATAGTCCAAACATGATTTTTCGAAATACAGCAAAATTGAGAAAATGACCAGACCCCTGCTTAAAAAAGGTATACGAAAAGACCAACAATTTTTCCACCAGACCGATCGAAATTTAGCAGTGGTTTGAGTTTACAGTAAATTTATGTGATCACAATTGTGATGTCGCAGATGGTGATTTTTTTTGCACGACCTACACATTTTCAATTGTCCATGAAATCCACAAGAATATTGAGCAGTTTGCTGAGAAAGATACTCACTTAGAAAATACTCACTTGCACTAAGAAAATACTCAATTTTCAGAAAATCAAATAAAATTTGGGTCGATTATTTCATTGCAGTAGCCCTTTAACAGACGCCTATTTCTCCCTGCCTATTGTCGAAGAATACAAAAAATTACTCTGCTTTGAATGGAAAAACAATCAATACTCTTACCAGTGCTTGTGTTTTGGGTTGTCCCTTTTTATTTCACAAAAAGAATGGATTCCAGGAAAATCATTCAGTTGAACATACGCTTATTAGTATGACTGAAGTCGTGAGGTCAACTCTTGACAATAAAAAATATGGCTGTGGTATATTTCTTGATTTACAAAAGCCTTCGATACTGTTAATCACAATATTTTGCTCTCTAAACTTAAATGTTATGGTATCAGAGGAAATGCCCTGAGATGGTTTGATTCATATCTATCAGATAGAACCCAATATATTTAAAATAATGGAACCAACTCTGATCGTATGAATGTTACTTGTGGTGTAACTCAGGGATCTGTACTTGGACCTCTTCTCTTTCTAATTTTCATTAATGACTTGCCTAATGTCTCGAGAAAATTGAAATTTTATCTCTTTGCCGATGACACCAACATTTACTATGATACAGAAACTCTTGATAAACTTGTTAAAACAGTTAATATTGAGCTTAAATTCGTAAAAAGATGGCTTGATGCCAATAAGCTATCATTGAACATAGACAAAACTAATTATGTTATCTTCCATTCTACCTCATCGTCAATACCTCCAGACATTGTAATTGAAATAGGAAAAAAACACATCACCAGAGTCAAATATGTTAAGTTTCTAGGTCTTCTGCTTGATGAAAACCTAAGCTGGAAGTATCATCTTGGTGAACTTTCCAAAAACCTGGCAAAAGCGTGTGGCATTCTCTCCAGAATTCGAAATCTTCTTACATCTGAATCACTGATATGTATCTATAATGCTTTACGCTGGGTACGTTGCAACAATGGCTGATAAAAAGATCATGTGTCTTATTTGCAGCAACGCAATGGGAAGCACAAAGCATGTGAGTTTAACAGCAAGCTTTCTGAATCTCAAAGATAGGGGAAAGCCAACATCAAGCGTTATTGTGGTTTGCAATGAGAGGGAAAGATGCTTTCAACGAATGCTAGCAACCACATGTGGAAGGTAAAAGGCTTTCCAGATGCAGTCGCTTCGAGTGTTTTGGCAGGTATCAATCTACCTAGAGTATTCAGAGAACTTGGAGGCCATATTAGTCCAGAGGGTCAAGGAGAAGCATTACTACCCGACGAGGGATTCTACCAGACCAACTTTATCTAGACCAGATGCTGTGAATGATGTAAGAGGGAAGCTTTCTCGAAGAATATTTGCAAGAGACAAGAAAACTGCAGACCCATCTGCACGCCTCCAGGCAGTCTAAGCTTTAGGAAGCACATCTGCTCAAACTTCATTGCAAGCCTTTGGAGAACAGATGGAAGAGCCATAGCCAAAAATAAAAAAAGGACTATTGCATCAGTTGGATGTCAAGAATGTCTAGATCAGCCATTCTTAAACTATGACCTGCAGCAAAATTTCATCCGGCCCGCTGAATGCTTTTTACCTGGAAAACATTTTTGCCAACATTTTCAAAATTTTAAACTCAATTTATCTTTGGTTTTCTTTTCTCCCTTCTGATATTTTTTCTCTGTTGTAAACTTCAAATGCGTTTCATTTGACAGTTATTAGTCCATAGCGTTTCCTTTTTCTAATCAACAGATAAAACTATGGAGCCTAGTTATGAAAACGCTGTGCAGTCTCTTGATGTGACTTCAGGTGCTTCAAACCGACCCAACAAGAGACTAACAAAGATTAACGTCCTAGCCTAAAAATAGCATAGAACGATCTTCTTAGCCTGGTACAAGAAACATTAAGTTACAAATCTTTGTGAAAACTATTTTTTGGGTTCATGGGAAGGTAGCTAAGATAGGCAGGCACGATATAAAAGGCCTGTCTATCTCATCACTAACTTAGCCTGGTAAAAATGAGATCTGAGTTTCATTTTGAGCAGCCTACACAATGTATGTAAAAGTTGTTAACCAACTGGCCCCTGAAGAAAATCTATAGGTTATTCTGGCCCAGCAACTAAAATCTATTTATTTATTTATCTTATCTATTTATAGAACAATCAGTGGCTTTATCCCAGGTTTTGGACATAGTCCCCTGTTTATCGGAAAAGCATCATTTTCCGCCAAATCAACATTGACTTTTGAATTCAACACCAAAAACTGGTTTAGAAAAAGTTCATGTACAAGGTATAGCATAGTGAAATGTAGTATACTACCTGCAGTATAATACCTGGTAGAATATAACATCTTATGACGGCCTGTTGAAAAAGGATTAATAAAATCTTTCAGAACTTAAAGATTGCCCAAAAGAAGAAAAAAATAAAAAGGCACAAGAACTTTACAAGATGCTAAAAGAGAAGGATAAGAAAAAAACTGGAGACGGAGGCAGAACATGTCAACTTGACAAACATGAAAGACATGTCTTTAGATGACATAGAAAAGTCAGTGAACAGCTCAAAGAAGAGGATTCTAAAAGAAGTTTATTTTTCGTATATCAGTTGATAAATTCAATTCTTTGTTTTCTCAATATCAGCTTATACTTTCAATATTTAAAATTATATAAATGTTGGTGTATACAAAAGCCCAGACATACAGAGCCCAGAGTATACAAAAACTCAAGAATGCTAATAATTACTCTCATGTTTGAAATTAACACCTAAACCTCTCTCTCGGGCTTATTGTTTTTCTGAAAAAATACACCATGGCATCCTTATTGCCACAATGATATTTTTAATCCTTGTATACTTAAAACATGAACATGTTTATAAAGAGCTGGAAATTTTATTCAAAGAGAGTATGGGAAAGCTAAAAACCTTTCAAAAGTGGCTTTTACTGGAATTGCGGTCTTCACCTGGAATTCACCTGCACTGTTTTTCTCACTTGCCTACTTACTGCTCTGTTTCAGGGTCTATATAATTAATGTATATGTGTTTATCAAAGAGATAGACATTTGTTTATCTAAAGTATTCCACATACCTTTCTGTCATATATCTTTCAAAGCCTATCAATTCCGGGCTTGAGTATACATGGAACGTTTTTTTAGTACATTTGGTGTACTGAATTTTGATGGGGATGATGTTGAGAAAAAAGCCAAATTAGATTTATCTGAAAGATAAGTTTAGGTTTCAGATCGAAAGTAATATTTGTGTAATATCTTATTTACAAAAAGTGCCAGTCATGACTATTCATACACCAATAACTAAAATTATTTATCCTCGTAGATGCAGTGTATGGAACAATTTGGATGCACTGGCTTCTCATTAGTGATGAAACCAAATGGAAAGATTTTGTCAGCTTAAACAGCAAATGGAGAAGAATTTATTGTCAAAAAGCGTCAGCTTAGTAGGAGATTTTCATAATATAGTAGTATGTATATTATCATACCCCTAGAGGCCATCAAGCGCTCGACTCAT
Source organism: Rhopilema esculentum (assembly GCF_013076305.1). The sequence continues at coordinate 731,683 of NW_027019384.1, read as the reverse complement.
AAAATTCTCTAACTATTTCCTGACTATGGGCCCAAAAATGCATGGAAACTTTGAATTGAACACAAATCATGAAAACAATCATGTAT